>CAUYQG010179740.1:0-50680 GCA_963574415.1 Tarsius wallacei | reverse complement strand
TTTTTTTTTTTTTGAGTTGGAGTCTCACTCTGTCGCCCAGACTGGAGTGCAGTGGCCGCTCCCGGCCACCGCAGCCTCGACCTGCTGGGCTCCGGCGATCCTTCCGCCTCAGCCTTCCAAGTAGCTGGAACCACAGGCGCGGGCTACCACACCCGGCTAATTTTTTTTTTATTTATTGTAGAGATGAGGTCTCACCAAGTTGCCCAGGTGGGTCTCGAACCCTCAGGCTCAGGCAATCCACTCACCTCAGCCTCCCAAGGCGTGGGATTACAGGCTGAGCCACCGAGTCGGCGTTTCTAATCAGGTCCCAGCTAATGCCTGCATTTTCTGATCACCAGACCACACGTGGAGTAGCAGGAACCTAGACTTTGGAGTCAAGTACACTGGGATTTGAATGAATCCCTACTGTGCCACTTTCTACTTGCAACGCCTTCGGAAAACATTTTTAATAGCCTTTAATGGAATGAGGTGGGGATTTCTGTTTATAACAGGAATGTGGAAAAGGGCAAATATTTACCTGTGAGCTCAGTCTCCTCTGTAAGCAGAAAACAATCCCTATCCCTGGATTGGGGGTGCTGAAAGCTCCCACCTGTGCTCTCTCTACCCTGGAGTCTTGACCGCAGGGTCACTGTGTGTGTCTCCCGCTCCTCCACTTCCCCTTCTTTCTAGTTAATTCAGTACAATCCCACCTCCGCCCTTCCCCTTCCCCAGACAACGCTCTCTCCCAGGCACCAGGGTCCAACAGGTGATCCTCAAATCTCATTCTGATCACTACATTAGACTGATAACGACTCCTTCATTCTTAAAATGCTCTTTGGTCTGGGGACCAGCCCCCACCTGCAGGTTTTCCCCTTGCTCCTCTGCTCATCTGCCTCCAACTGCCTCCATCTGCCTCGAAAGTTCTTTTTCCTCTACCTGCCCCAGGCATTTAGGGCTTCCTCGGGTCTGTCCTCAGCTTTGCTTCTGGAAGATTCTCTCTACACACACTTCCTGTACTGTCATGGCTTTGGGGTTATTTATATACGGACAATTCCCAAATCTAGATTTATAGTACAGAACACTCCTCTGAGCTCTTTTAAACCCAGGGAGCCACCCGCCTTCTGGACAATATGTACCCAGGACATACCCAGCTCTACATGTCCAAACAGAACTTGTCATTTTATCTGGTGTTCCCATATAGGTCCCTGGGTCTGCCACCCACCCATCTGGTTAGGTATTCCAGGAACTCTGGCCTTTACCTTCAACCTGGCTTGCGTTGTTACTTTTTTGAATTCACATATGACTTTATGATCTCCCTAATGATATAGTAAACTCCTTAATTCCCTTACAGCAATAGCATGATACTGTGTGCGCATGTGTAATTTAAGTCATCAATAAATTACGTCAGGACTAGAATGTGAATTACACTTTGTTACCCATGTAAAGCTGTATCCACTAACAGCTCTTGGCATTGCTAATGGTTTCTACCCAGGAAGAAAAGCATTAAGCTGCATTAAGTTTGTAGGCCCCAAATAAAACCTCAGTGAATTCTGCATCAAGGAAAAAAAAAGAAGGGGGGATCCTTGCTTTTCTAAGACTTGAGGAATAGACATTTGAGGAGGCTGGCTGGCCTCCATAGGGAAGTCCCAGCATCATCATGAATGAGAGGGAAGCCCTGCATTATGCTGAAATATGTCTGTTTATACACCTGGCTGGCAGGGACAGTGTAGGTTATATCCCCAGCAGCCTAGGACTGTGCTCAATATATTACTTGTCTGAGTGAGTGAGTGATTGCGTGAGTGAGTGAATCGGTGGACAGATGGAAAAACTGGTTTACTGATGCTGAAGTAGATCTTTCAGCCAGAAATCCCAAAAACTGGTGCTGGAGAGATTAGGCCAGGCCACATGACTCCAAGCAGCTCTCAAATATACCTGTGGCTTCTTTGCAGATACCATAACTAAGAATCGTCTAACCCAAGGAACATCAGAACTCAGAGCTCTACCGAGCAGAGATGGCCGAGCAGAGAGTCTGTACCGGGACCCCAGAGCTATTGTCTAGCTGAAGGAAAGAAGATACCTCTGAGGATCACCTCCTTGCTGACAGCACCTTCTCCCCTTACACAGTGCTCAAGATAGCACCTTACTTCTCCATAAGTCTGGGGGTCAGAGAAGACATACTTGATGATGAAGCTTGTTTAGCTCCCTCATTAAGTGACTCTGACCCCCAGTTCCGACATTTTCACAACGTCACCAAGTAACCATGGTGTCCCCAGAGTGCCCAGTGAGGTATGGGCTTGAACTCCATCAAGATATTCATTCTGGGCTCTGGCGTGGGACAGTTAGTGGCCCCCCTGGAGGTTTCTGGGCAGCAGGCTTGCAAGTGTACACATGGCCGCTTTCCAGATCCTGAAGCTAAATCTATTTTGTCATTTCCAAATCCTCACAGACTTTTTTCTCTTCACAGTTCTTCAAAATCATCTCTCCGTTAGAAGCCTCCAAGCTCTACCTGGCTGAAACCAGGGACCCACAACAGGTCCTCGCTGCTCCAGTGGAGATCTCTGGAGTGATACGCCTCTAGGGTGCATTCCAGAGGCCCCTCCATGCTGCGTGCAAAGCCTGTCTCTCAGGGTCCCCAGGGAGACTCCTTTGAGACTCCTGAATTTTCTCTACTGTCAGGAGCTGTCAGACACTTTCTCCCCCGACAAAGCCTGGAGCTGTGAGCCTCAACTCTTCCATCAGGGCCTGCAGCATGTGGCAAGGCCTCAGCCCCCACCCACCCAGCAAAGCACCCTCCTCCACACAACCAAGGTCAGAGCAGGCCCAGGGGGCGTGGCCCTATGGGATTTTCTTCCTCTTCTCCCCCTCTCATTCTCCTTCCAGCTGAAGCTTACTCTCAGGGCAGTGCCTGGCCCTGCAGCTGGACAGATGTGGACTGCAGGGCCTCTCTTTGTGACTGGCAGCCATGTAGCTCCAAGCAGGATGCTCATCCCTCATCTCATCTCTGACAGGGATAACATTCCCCCTGTCTATCTCTCAGAGTGTCGTAGAGACCACAACAGAAGCTGGACCTCCTGAGATTGTTCTTATTGCTAAGACCGCTGTGCTTCCCTGATAAAACCAGGGAAAAGAAGGTACCCCTGAAACATACTCGCGGCCTTAAACTCAGTTACTAAAATGTTTGGGGAACACCCTCCCAACTCCCTGGCAAAATTAAAACTCCCTATTTTCTTCTCATTTCTTTGTCAGCTGGGTGTAGTGGCATATCCCTGTAGTCCCAGCTACTCAGAAGTCTGAGGCAGGAGGATTGCTTGAGCCCAGGAGTTGGAGGCTGCGGTGACCTGTGATCACATCACTGCACTCCATCCAGCCTGGGTGACAGAGGGAGAACCTGTTTCTAAAAAATATATAGAAACTAAAAACAAAAAAACTAGTTTCTTTGTCATCCTAAATAAAGACAACAAGACAAAATAACACTACCACCACCAAGCAGCACCAGCAACCACTGACATACCAGCATCTATTAAGACTCAGCAGAGATGAGTACACACACTATCATCGTTATTCCTCAAAATAGTCCTACCAGGTAGGCACAGAAATAATAAGTTGCTATTTGCATTTATCAAATGAAAGCATTAAAACTCAGAGCTACCAGGTAGCAGTGTAGGACTGAACACAGGCCTGATCCAAGTCCCCTGCTTGTAGCCACTGGGCTGGACCAGGCATATTTTACCTGCTCAGAAGTGCCACATTATGTGTGTAGGGCATTGCAGAGTCTTTTGGATTCAGGGGTCAACAAATCCCAAATGTGGGTTAAGGCAGCTGTGACTCCATCTCCAGGAGGTCATGTCTTTGGGCTGTGCCTGGTGGCCTTTCCCCTAAGCCCTGGAGACTAGATGAGATGCTGCTTTTAAAGAATATCCTTTGTGAGCCCTGCCTGGGGACAGAGGGATGGGTTGATGAGATGACTCCTCAAAGTCTCTGCCAGTCTGTTCTGTGACTTTATGAATTCCCCAGGCCTGACGATGACTGACTTGCTGATGGTATCTGGCTTTGAGGAAGATGGCGAGATCCTGGTGCCATCTACTCCACGGCTTGTGTTCCCAGTGACGCGTTTTGTGAGAGGAATGATGGGGAAGGTTGTGGGGCTGGGCATGGTGTCTACGGGAAAATGATAACTTTTGTTTGAAGTAAAAAAAAAAAAAACTTCACTTCTTCCTAATGTTGATTAATAAACATTTCCCCAGATTTCAGTCAGGGGAAAACTGTAAAGAAAGCCCCTTTGGCATGTAAACTAGTATAACCTCTGTAGAAAACAGTGTGGCGACTCCTAAAAGATCTAAAAATCGACCTCCCATATAACCCCACAAGCCCCCTACTGTGAATATAACTGGAGGAACTCAAATCACTCTATGAAAAAGATACCTGCACACGCATGTTTATTGCAGCACTTTTTACAATGGAAAAAAACATGGAACCAACCAGGCTGCCCACTGAAAGAGGACTGGGTAAAAAAATGTAGTATATATACACGATGGAATATTACGCAGCCATAAAGAACAAAATTATGAACTTCGCAGTAACTTGGAGGGACTTAGAGGCTATACTACTGAGTGATCTAGCACAGAAACAAAGAACCGAGTATCACATGTTCTCACTCATAAGTGGAACTTGAACAACTATCCTAATACTATAAGAAAGGGATTGGCAGTAGTGGGAAACTGCCAGGGGAGCGGGAGCATACCTCATCAGCAAGGGTACCTGCATAATGAACATTTATATACCTAACCCTGAATTGTACCCCACATCTTTAAAATTTTTTAAAAAAACTCTTTAGGCTGCAAGTGCAGATGATTCCGTTGCTTCCAGTAAAGGCAGGACACTCGAGCCTTTGCCCACAGATGGGAGCTGCCCACTGCAATTGGCCTGGCTCTCTAACACTGAAAAAGCCCGTGAGTAGATAGGTTGTAGTTCCAGTCCTTCACTTTATGATATGCCGGGCATGGTGGCACATGCCTGTAGTCCCAGCTACTCGGGAGGCTGAGGCAGGAGGATCACTTGAGCTCAGGAGTTCTGGGCTGCAGTGTGCTATGCTGATCGGGTTTCTCCACTAAGTTTGGTATCAATATGAGGGCTTACCAGGAGCAGGGGACCACCAGGTTGCCTAAAGAAGGGTGAACCGGCCCAGGTCAGAAACAGAGCAGGTGACTTTGCAATGGGCATCCCTTCTCGCGCTGTTTCCCATTCCTCGGCCTCTACACGTCACAATGCCCAAACTCTCCTCGGCACTGTCTCCCTGCGGTGACCACCGTGTGGCCTGCTGTGCAGAAGAATCAGTGTAGAACTCTCCAGCACATCTGATGGCTCACAGTTCCCGACCCCCAGGCCTCCAGGTCTGACCCCCAAGCCTTGGCTATGGTCCCTCCCACCCTTGGAACCTTCTTTCTTCCATCTTCACCACGGGCCCACCCTCCTCTAATGGATGAGAAGCAGGTAAGGCAAGAACTAGTGTTGATTGTGCTAGTTCCTGGAATGTCCCATCCAGGTCACCATACCTGTTTCCTGCCTCGGGGCAGGTGTTCCAAGCCATGTAAGACACTGTGCTGTGCTTTCATTAATGACAGTCTTTCATTAATGCTCATAAGAAACTTAGAAAGTGTAAAGTAGCTGAGGCTCTGAGATATTAAGAAATCCACCCAAACACCCTGAGCTAGTAGTAACTGGAAGAGTTAGGATTTGAACCCTGGCCTGCCTCTGTGTGAGGTGCTCCCAGGATACCCTTTCTACCGTCCAACCTGCACCCCAATGTAGCGCTACGGCAGAGAAGGCGTATCTGTGTACAAAACGTCTCCCCAGTGGAAGGCACATCCTTCCAGGGCAGGGCTTCTCTTTCAGCACTCTCATTTCCCACCAGCTCGTCCTCCCATTTCACGGCTACTCTGAGCCTGGGACTTTGCAAGCAGCCATCCAGAACCACCAGCTCCTAGTGCCCATGGCCTTCAGAGACACTTTTAGGATGTGGATCCAGTTGCACCTGATTTTTTTTTCTTCTTAAAACAGTCATCCAGCAGTGGCATTCCGAGAATCATTAACTACACAGAGAGCTACTCGTCGTTATGTCAGGGTGTCTCATTTTGCTTTAAGTACCTTGTAGCTGAGTGTAGGTGCCCTGCTCACACATTCCTGGGCCCTCAGCTGAGGCTGAGTTTACTGGAAAGGGCCATTTACAGAAATGCCACTCTGTCACTTCTACCTTGCACATAAGCAGAAGTGTGATTCCGGTTCTATTTGAAGGAGAAAGCAGTAGACGGTCTCCATGGCAACCCCAGGCTGCATGCAGAAGTAAAGCCTAAATAAGGTTTAGGGGAAAATAAAGCTGTGGTTGGTCAGGCGTCTGTCTCACCTTGTCACAGGCCATGGCTTGGAACACCTGCCCCGAGGCAGGAAACAGGTATGGTGACCTGGATGGGACATTCCAGGAACTAGTCCAATAAACACTGCCTCACCGACACCTGCCTGGATGGCTTTTCTAAATGCCTTGCTGTGGAATGTTGGCCTCGCTAGGAAAACAGGAAAAGCAACACGGAATGTGTGTGTGGGGTGGGGGTAGGGGTGGGGAGGGGATGGGAGGGGAGGTTGAATAATTTAAAACACGCTTTCTAGCTTATTTCCCTATGGTTCTGTTTTTGCTGATTGTCGTTAGCTTTGTTTATTTGCTATTTTAACACCGTTCTACATCTTAGAGCCTTCCCTGCTATGCCCTTTAGGAATAATATGACCAATATCATTTTAGGAACAGTCCTAACACACAGCTGCAGGCTGGCCGCACCTGAAGAATTTCACTCAGTCCGTGATCACGAAGTCGGGACAGTGCTAATTACAACCCGCAGATTCGCAAGTCTGTTGCATTGTCAATATCAACGCCAATAAGAACTTGAGCACCCATCTCAGTTCTGGTACCCACTGCCTCGTGATCTATGGCAAGCTCATAAACCCCTCTGAGCCACAGGTTCCTGGGGACGATCATCTTCTTTCATCTCACAACAGCATTCTGAGTATCAGACAAGATAATGACCATGAAAGTGCTTTGTAAGACATAACACAGTCCACAAATGGGAGGGGATGGCACACCTATCATATTAGTAATGGATGCAGGACTTAATGCAAAGAATTTGTGTTACTAATGACAATGTTATTTTAGCAAAGCTGTTTGGTGTTTTTCTCTGCCAATCTTTTTTTTTTTTTAACTTCAAAAAAAGACGGTGAAAGACAGAAGTCTCCACGGCTGGCTGGCATCAAGGTCAGGACTCAGTCATGCATTTTTATGTGTCACAAAGAGTGGCCAATCGATTGGACACAGAAATCAGAGTGCTAAGTACTCTGAAAGAGGACTGGCTTGGCTCAGAGGAAGGAGGGGGTGGGTACAAACTCGCCCTTCCTCACAAAGCCTGCCTGCCCCCTGCTCTGTGGTTTTGCCGGCCCTGGAGGCTAATTCTTCCCATACCAAGAAACCGTGGCAATGCTCTCCCAGAGAGACCCTCCACAGTGCCCCAGTGGGACCTCATTAGCCTCACCCAGTCTTGTTCCTGTCTGGCTGCTGGTGTTGAGAAACCTGTGAGCGTGAGAAGGAAGAGAGAACCAGTTCACAAGGAGTGACGGCTCTTGACGTCCAAGCTCAGGACCCAGGACCCTTGCTCCCCAGGTAGCAAGACCAGGAGCTGGTTAGAGACGCAGAAGCTGTGGCCAGGTACCCACCTGCTGAGTCAAAATCCGCATTGGAACACAGTGCACCTTTCTGGTTGGCTAAAGGGCCAAAGCCCGTGAGAGGATGGATGCTTCTAGTCACACATCCTCAGCATCTGGGAGCAGACTGGACCCTCACGTCTATAAAGTTGAACCCCTTGCTCCTGGTCCCTTGCTGGCTGTGCATCCTCCGCATGACCAGGGCCTGACAGCCTCTTCGACATTTGCTTCTTCCCAGTGCCCAGGAATTGTTTTATCATCTGTCCCCCTTCCTCTTGTGCCTGGGAAGTGGGCCCACAGGGCTGAAGATAAGACTGGGAAACTGAAGGAGGTGGAGGGTAAACAGAGGCACAGTGAAGGGCCACAGGATTCGAATGCAATCCCTTCCCCTCGGCAGGTGGTATGGCCAAGCGCCCAGGGTCCTTGGCTTCCTTCCCTGCCTATCCGCTAGCCAGTCATCTGCACAGTGGAAAATACCGCTAAGGTCTCCTTGCACATTCCCTATTTCAAGAAATTGAGTGGTGGCCACCCTCCCCACTCAGAGGCTTGGAAAGGATGAAATGGGACAATCCTAGGAAGTGAAAACTGGGAGAGATGTGAGAGATCATTTTGGACAAGATGCTTTATTTGTTAAAAGAGATGGCTGGGCTCAGTGGCTCAGCCTCTAATCTAGCACGTTGGGAGGCCAAGGCAAGTGGATTGTCTGAGCCCGTGGGTTCGAGACAAGCCCAGGCAACTTGGTGAGATCTCGTCTCTACAATAAAAAAATAAAAAATTAGCCGAGTGTGGTAGCGTGCACCTGTAGTTCCAGCTACTTGGAAGGCTGAGGCGGAAGGATTGCCTGAGCCCAGCAGGTTGAAGCTGGGGTGGCCACTACACTCCAGCCCAGGTGACAGAGTGAAACTCAAAAAAAAAAAAAAAGAGACACCAGGCACTGTTCTCAGCATTTCACAAATATTAGCCCATTGGACTGGTCCAACAAGGCTAGGAAGCAAGGACTACCATGATGTCCATTTCAGAATGGGACAACGGAGACCCAGAGAGACAGGAGTTTGTGTGTGGTCACCAGGCGGTACAGTGGCAGGGCCCTGCGGGACTCCATTTGGCCTGGAGAGGTGACCACAGCAGGTCAGAGCCTCATGCTCCTTCTCCCTGGACAGAACAGTCCACAGGATACTAGAAACCACGAAGACTGGCTTTAGGAAAATGACACCCGTGACACAGTGGCACACCTGCACTGCTGCCTCTACTGCACGGAGCGTCTGACATATGTGTACTCCCTCATATATGTGCCCCATTCATGGTTACCTCCCTGTCAGGGACAAAGCCAGTCCTAGTCCAGTTTTTTTCCCCATTCCACGGGAGGGCTTCCCCCAGAAGCTCTTCAGACGGGACAGTGGAGGGCCTCCAAGACATTCTTGGCTTCTGAACCCAAACAAGCCAGTGCATTCAAATGTTTCCTCAACATCCAATTTGCCTGCCTTTGACTCCTGAAAGTCACTCAACAGGGGGTTGATTTGTTTCTCCCTTTGCCAACTGCCAGTCCACTTAAAACCTTTTTACTCTCTGTCAGATGCTCTGTGATATTTAAGACTTGATTTTTCTCTTCTCTCGAGCATTCTCTCCACCGCTAACCTGGACAATCCAGGCATTTTTCACCTTTGCTCATTAGCAGTTCAACGTGCTGAGCATCCCCCTCAACCTCCTCTCTTCCAACCTCGCTTCACTGCCTTATTTTAGAGCTGACTGGGGCCCCACTCAGCACGGTCCCTGCAAGGTATTATGGGGAGACACTATCGGTGCACCCCACATTCAGTCTCACCCACGTGTTCTCTGGGCCTGGACCGACAATGCAGCTCCTTAGAGAACAGCAACAGGCAGAGACCCACAAAACTGCCCCAGCCAAGTGCAGGGAGTGGCCCATCTCCAGAGACGTTCGGAGAATCAAACAGAACTTCCAACCATCGTTGGCCTCAGCCTCTGCAGGGCAGGCACACGCAGCAGGCATCTCAGAAGCGGCTGGCACACAGCCGCCCAGAGCCGCCAGCCTGACGTTGGGTGGGCCAGCAGCTGCCAATCAAGGCCTCGGCTCCTGCTGCCTCTTACAAGACTTGTGGTTGGAGGAGGCATTGCCCTGTCAAGGCAGCCTAGCCCGGCAGAGGTAAGATCAAGGGATGACCCTAGAACCACAGCAGTCGGGCCTGTTCAAAACCAGGGGAAAGATGTTCAGAGACAACACTGGAAATCCATCCCCCTCTTCCCCACCCCTGAGTTAAACTGAGCCGTGCACAGGACCACAGGTAGAAAGGGCTCGCCTTGGTCTGTGGGTGTTCTGGTTTTGTTGGAATAAATGCACCATTTTCAAATCTTCAAAGTATCTCAGAGCCACTCTCCAGCTGGAGAGTCATAGGGGTTTCATTAACCCGATTTCCTTCTGCCTCCAGAAAACTGTTCTCCTTAGCTATGTCCTGCCCCAAGCAGAGCCGCCTGTGCCCTGTGAACGGTGCAGCCTCGCAGTAACTCAAGTGACCAGGAGATGCCCAAGAGTCCAAGTGGTGGAGACATCACTTAGTGATCAGCTGGTGACTTTCCCTCCACAGCTTTAACAATGTCCGCAGCTTAAGAGATGAGGAACTGGGAGAGTGTTTGAACTTGGGTATGAATTTGGGTAGTCAGGAGTATGAACTCCTCTGACTAGCTGGCTAATTAGGAGACTTCATACCAGTATGCTATCAGAAGCCATGTCATGCTCCATACCTAGGTCACATGGGGTGGGGGCTGAAATGCGTCATCACTGAAGACAGCCCTCCCGCCACAGCCCCGCATGTGCACACGCCATACCCTGCACAGACACACCCTTCCCCCCAGCAAGCCTCTTGGACTAAAGACCTTCAAGGAAAATATTTCCCACCATGGCAGCCACGTGTCACACGTGTCACCCGATTTGTAACTCTGAGTCCCAGGAACAGAGCTGGGAAAGCAGTTCCAGTAAATGTGTGTTCAGGGACTGTCAGGGGTACAGCCGCTCTCCATCCACCCTGCAATATGCGTCCTCTCTTGATATCACAGTCTCAGCATCTAACCGCCTTGCCTCCATACACCCTGCCGTCTCCCCCTCTCTTCACCCCTGCACCAGCTGAGGTTCCAACTGGGGTCCCAGACAGTCCGTTGGCCCCTCAGGAAGGGCCTGCAGGGTTCAGTGAAAACCCAGCTTTGATTGGCTTTCTGGAAAACCATCAGGACTCCACCACCCTGCAATATGGTCCTGTCCTGGTATCACAGTCTCAGCAACCAACAGCCTTGCCTCCATACACCCTGCCATCTCCCCCTCTCTTCACCCCTGCACCAGCTGAGTTTCCAACTGGGGTCCCAGCCAGTCCATTGGCCCCTCAGGAAGAGCCTGCAGGTTTCAGTGAAAACCCAGCTTTGCCTGGCTTTCTGGAAAACCATCAGGACTCCAATATGCTGAAGCTGTGTTTTACTGGATGGCAGGGTGTTTTAGTTGATTATTAAAGCCACAGTCTACTACGGCCCATCAACAGCCAATTTGGCCCCAGTAAAATAGATTCCAATTCCCTTAGCACTAGTCTCCTAGCAATCAGCTCATCAATATACATAATGTTTAGAGGCTGGATATCGATTGTGGAATCTAATGGACTCATCATTCAGGGTTCAACTTGACCTATGGAATAGCATCTTTTGGAGCACCCCTCTCCTCCCACTACCAGATTTTAAAGCCAGGTTAGGGTAGGGTATGTTGGAGACCCAGCAGAGAGGTTCCTGAGGCTTGGCTGTAAATCAAGGATGCTCTTGACCCAGGCCATGTCCCAGCCAGTGTGACATGGCCTGTAATACTGCCTGCCTCCAGCATTTCTCTGAATTAACAAAGAGCTGCTGTTGCCATAGGATACAGCAAGCACCCGTGGTGTGATTAACATTGGCAGCAGCCAGTGAGTCCTATGTGTCACCGTGCCTGCTGAAGAGACTCAGAGACCTTGCTAGTGTCTGTGCAAGGGTGGACAGAGGCTATAGGTTCTGAGTCCATGCCCTGACCCTCACACGTGGTCCCCCACATCCCAACTCCCCAGGTTCCTGCCAGTACATTCACAGCACAGGGGCTCCCCTAGCCCCATCTTCTTGGGTCCTTGCTGTCAGGAGCCTGTCCCATCCAAGGCTGGAGAAAAGGTAGGCTTCAGGGGCAGAAGGGAGAGGGGACAAGTCATGGGGAAGAAGAGTGCATCTGCGACAGGTGGTCCTGGCACCTGGGAGGATTTGGGGAGACCTTTTCTAGAAAGGGATTAGTTTGATTCTTTCTCCTTCCAATGAAATCTCAGAGCACAGCCCACTTACAACAAACCATGGCCGGTTAGTAATCATCACAACGTGTGAGGCAAAGACATTTTGCTTCTTGGCAGGGGAAGGAATGCCCAGAACCTAACCAACCAGGCACACCTCTCCCTTCTTACAATGTTCATCTCAGCTGGGCATGGTGGCTCATGCCTGTAATCCTAGCACTTTAGGAGTTTGGGGCGGGAGGTTCACTTGAAGCCAGGGGTTCAAGACCAGCCTGAGCAATAAAGTGAGGTCCCCATCTCTGTAAAACACACACACAAAAGACAACAGCAACAAAACACACTCATCTCATCCAGAGTCAATAAAAAGAGACATGGTGTTTAAACCAGTCTTTTCATGTTTACATGTGAGATAGTCTGGTATTCTCCATTATGTTGTAAAATTCCCAAAGTAGGGGTGGGGGGTGGCAGTGTTAAGAAACTTCATCTTCTTCCTACTGAGATCTGCCCTGGATGGACCTGAGCCTACCCTCACAATGACCGGTGCAGGCAGGGAACGTGTAGTCATTTCACTTTCAAGATTTCTAGGTTCACATGCAACTGGCTTGTTTCTAAGAAACTAGAAGTCTTTTGTATTTTCAAGAGAATCTGAAAAGCAGAAGAGCTTTTTTGGTAATGCATTGGATCTTTTTTTTTTTTTTTTTTTTTGATTTGGAGTCTCACTCTGTCGCCCAGACTGGAGTGCAGTGGCCACTCCCGGCCACTGCAGCTTCGACCTGCTGGGCTCGGGCGATCCTTCCGCCTCAGCCTTCCAAGTAGTTGGAACTACAGGCGCGCACTACCACACCTGGCTAATTTTTGATTATTGTAGAGATGAGGTCTCGCCAAGTTGCCAGGTGGGTTTTGAACCCGCGGGCTCAGGCAATCCACTCACCTCGGCCTCCCAAAGCGCGGGATTACAGGCTGAGCCACCCAGCCCGGCAACGCATTGGATCTTATACTTGTTTGTTTTGAAGAGCACATGAGCCAAATAAAATACCTGCCAGGCTATAACCTCTCATGGACAAATGCTCCCAAACTGGATGAGCTAAGACAGAAACGAGCCTGAGGACATATCAATCCATCTCCAAGAGGGAAGGCCTGGGCTCTCTGGAACATGATGTGACCATCTGTGCGACCTCACCTATACATCGCTTTCTGGTCTGTGTGTCTAGGCTCCCCCAGGCCTCCTACATGGGGTTCCCAGACAGGAAATAATACAAGATGCCAAGTTGAGTTTCAACTTCAGAAAACTGATGAGTGTTTTTGTATAAGTATGCCCATGTGATATCAGGGACATCGTTATTCTGAAAAGTTATGCAGAGTTGATCTGAAGTTCACATTTAACTGAGTGTCCTGTATTTTATCTGGCAACCCTAATGCTGCCAGCTCTTTGTCCCAGTGGGATGGCAGGGCCATATCGTTGACACAAAATCTTTCCCTGTATCTCAAGAGAAGAAAAGGAATAACATTAGCAAAAGTAGGATTTTTTAAAAGCATGTGCTATATGTCTGTTAGCATATTGAGGAGGAACTTCTGAACTGAGATGGCCCTAGGTATTTCCTTCCAGGCTGCGATCCCTCTGAGGACCACTCACTCATGGGTGTCTTTAATGAAGTTCCTTTGAATTCTATCCACTCAATTCCCCTGGGCACTCAGATCACTGAAAACATGACTCTGTTGATAGTGACTTGAATTGAAACACACGGTGAAATAAAGTCATTTGGCCTAATATATTTCTTCAACTCGGTCATATGGTTTGGAACTATATTCATTCAGGATCCTCCTGGAAACACACACACACACACACACGCATGCTTGAATGATCAAATAAGCAGAAAACTGCATGCTATATACACCCATCTGGGAAGGTCACTGAACTTCAGCGTATAAAAGGTCTGAGGTATCCTGGCATGAAAATCCCGTGGCTTATTACAGCAGCACTATCAAACTTATTTGGCCACAGAGTCCACTGACCTCCAAGCCTTCTAATACCTATTGGTTCTATACAAGAGCACTTTGGATATCAGAAACATATAAGCCATTTTTCAAATTTAACTAACCCTTGAGTTACTATTCTTTCTACCCTCTAGTTTAGGTCTGAGAATCTGGGTTCTTTAAAAGTCTTCCTAGCCAAGCTCCCAGACCAGTGCAGTCACAGTATTCCTGGAAGGCCTTACTCAAGTTCTACCTCCAAGAATTTCCCTGACCTCCTGATGTCTCTTGCCCACTCTGACCACTTCCTTCCTTGTTTCTCTGACTGTTCATCTCGCAACTATTCCCAGCATACCTTTTCACATATCCCGTACCCTCAGGATATGAATTCAAATTTCCTGATTTGACTTTTGCTATTAATTTCTGATTATTTCATTTCTCTATATTTCAGCTCCTCATGCAGACTTGAAGCTACTTAAGGGCAAGACCCTCTTGCTGTGGCCCCGGCCCCTTAGTGCAAGAAAAGCTGGGAATCCCATAGGCCTTTGGCAAATACTTGTAGGCAGAATTATGTTTGTTTTCACACCTGTGTTTCAATATTGCAGGTTTCAGAAACAAAGCATGGTTTCTCTATAAGAGCCATGAGCTCTTATGCACAACGAAAGACAAAAGATTCATGCTGAAGTTGCTTTTGAGCACTATACTGTCTACCAGCCCACATAAATCAAATACTCCAACTCCAACCCAAGTCAGTGAGAGTGAGAAAGACCTGAGACGGTCAGAGATTTTCATGAGGGTGAAATAACTTCCCAGTTAAGTTTGTAAGTCAACATTTCCAAGAAGTATTACCTAGAAATTCAAATGACTTCAGTTGTTCTGCCCTGAAAAATATCACTTCATAATCCTAAGGCAAAGATGGACATGCACTCTTATAAAAACAGATTGTAAAATGATTTAATCTTAAATTCTGAAGTCACCATACTCTTTTGATTAACGTGCCTGGTTTTACTTCAGGGTTTTACAGACATTGTGCTGTGAGCTTCTTTGCGAAACAAGGCCGATACAATACAGAAGTCTCACAATGCAACTGCATTTCCTATTCTTCAGGGAGCTTTCGTCTCCCACCCCATGACTCTGACTTGAGAAAAATGTAAGCAACAACAGGAGAGTCTAAGATACACAATGAGAAATCTGATATTTCTTTGCTCCAGAAGCACATTTCTTTCCATCTCAAGTCAATTATAAAATAATTTCTTCAAACTCTACACTCAGAACTTTAAATAAATGATCTTCGTTTCCAAGGTGAAACAGATTTTCTAAAAGATAACAAGGAATACAGACCTCAGTAATAAATAGCAAATCAGTTATTTTCTAAAAGGCATAGAAGTCTTTCTAGGAAGGCCCATGGCAAACTTTATGAGATCTGGTTCCTGAACATATTAAATAAGAAATATGTGAATAGGCTCGTATGTTTTCTGGGTGAAAACACTGCCAGGTCTGAGGCATTTAGGAATCGGTAAGAAACATTTTGACATTCTGAAACATGAATGCTTTGCTTGTCCCCATCTCAATCACCAGGCAACCAATTAGGAATGCTCAACACAGACACAGTTTTGCAAGCACAATGTGAAGTAAGTTCTGGATTTTGTAGTAATTTTTCAATACCTCAGAAATCTCAATGAGACTTTCGGCCAAATGGAGTTTAAATATATGTAGGGTAGGGTTTGCTAGATAAAATTTTAGTCATTCAGGACTTAGCCTAAATGTCAATTCTTCAGAGTCATTTTCCGGCCACCTCAATTAAAGCATCTTTACCCCACACAAGTATGGCATGGTTCTCGAGAGCGTTAATTACCCAATTCTCTCTTTTTCAAAGTCCTTATAGTACCTGCACTATCTTACCCATTTGTTAAGTGTTTACTGTCCATCCTTCAGCAAAAAACAACCGAAAAGATCTTGTAGTCAGGCTCTCTGTCTGGTTCAATGCCTTACCCAGGGCCTCAATCGGGGCTTGGCAGCTTAAGTTTGTGAACTAATTACATTTTTTAAAAATTTTGTTTTATTGTGGTAAGGTATATACTACTTAAAATTTACCGTATTTTTAAGAGTACAGTTTGGTGGCATGAGGACGTTCACATTTTTGGACAATCATCACCACCTTCCATCTCCAGAACTTTTTTTCATCTTCCCAAACTGAAAGTCTGTACCCATTGTACAATAACTCTACAACCCTCCTCCCTTTAGACCATGGCAACCACCAGCCTTCTTTCTACCTCTATGAATTTGATTATTTTATGACTTTATAAGTGGAATCATAATATTTATCCTTTTGTGACTGGCTCATTTTACTTAGCATAATGTCTTCAAGGTCCATCTGTATTGTAGCATGTATCAGAATTTTCTCCCTTTTCAGGGCTGAATAGTATTCCACTGTAGACGTATGCCATATTTTGTCTATCCATTCACTGATCGGTGGAAGTGATGGACATTTGTTTCCGTCTTTTGGCTATTGTGAATAACGCTGTTATGAACATGGGTGTACAAATATCCACTCAAGTTCCTGCTTTCAGTGCTTTGGGACAAGCACCCAGTAGTGGAATTGCCGAATCATATGGTAATTTAATTTTTTATTGGAGGAAACACCATACTGTTTTCCACAGCAGCTGCAACATTTTATGTGCCCACAAGCGACACATAAGCATTTCAGTTTCTCCACATCCTCATCAATGCTTGTTATTTTCTGGGGTTTTTGCCAATTGCATTTTATCTGAAGCAACAGTTCTCACTTAAATGTACTGTAGGTTAGTGGATCCAATGAGAAGACACTGAACTGAGGTGGTTTACTGTGTAACATATAATCAGAGGTCACGAACAGCTAAATAAAAATACCGTTCATAGTTCAGCCTGGGCTAATTGTACTTAGAGTTAATTAAAACTAGAGATATAACCAAGAAAAAATAAATAAATAAGAGAGAGAGAGAGAGAAAGAGAGAGAGAGAGAGAGAAAGAGAGAGAGAGAGAGAACCAACTGTTGTATAGCTTTTTAAAAAAATTATAAAGATGTGGGGTACAATTCAGGGTTAGGTATACAAACATTGACTATGCAGGTACCCTTGTTTGCTGCAAAGCTTTCACCCAGCGTTGGTATCAGCCTTTAGGCAAAGGGCCCTGCCAGCACCACGTGAAATCCCAGGCCCAAACCGCTCTACACAGCTTTAACTACAAGCCCTGCTGCTTTGGGAAGATCACAAAGAGCCTTTGGAAACTGTATGGTGTTGGCCATTAAGACTTGGAAGGAAGGAGGAGTGGAAATTACAGTCATCTGAATGCAATTGCCTGGCTTTATCTTTGCCCAACACTCTAGAAGCCTATAAACATCAGTGGGGGGAGAAAAGCTTAATTTCCATAGACATAAAAATTTCAGAGCTATGTGACCTCTGAGAGAATAAGGCCATCTGAGAAAACTATTTCCTGAAGCTCAAATCCAGGCTTAGCAAATGAGGCCACCAGCCAGAGCTCTGTCTTTCACTCTAAACAGTTGCAGTCAGTCTGTCCGCTGAACTCGGATCCTGGCAAAAAGGCTGTGGCCTGTTGAACTGTCTCCCCAGTCCCTGGCACAGGGTTCAACACAGAGCTGGGAATGAATATATAGGGCCTGAAACAATAAAGGGATGTATGGCCTAGCTAAGAAGACTGGGGACTTGCTTTCTTCTTGGTGCATTCTTCCATGACCGCTGACTTTCTCCTGGACTAGGTGTTAGTGTGCTAATAAAGAACAGAGACAGGGATCCTTCACAGAAGTCTCTGTGATCGTCACAGCATGACCACATGGGAGTTCACAGTCAAGGTAGGCCTTCTCCACCCCATCTCAGAGCCACCCTTAGGAAGTACAGTAAGTCCCCTACATACGAACCTTCAAGTTACAAACTGTAAAGATGCATGCTTTAAAAAATATATTCTTCTTTTCCACCAGGTGTCAGTATAGCCTGTTAAATACATAAAGTACTATCCAGTCAATTGTGTGAGTTGGGTACCTAGGCTAATTTTGTTGGACCTATGAACGTGCTCTCAGAACCGAACTCGTTTGTATGTTGGGGACTTCCTGTACTCATCTGACTAAAATAGTATTCCAGTCCCTCTCTCAACTCCGCAGTCTACTTCTACATCCCACCCCTTCCCATCTCCCATGCTGGTACTCTTTCCCAACAGCAACAGTGGTAATGAGAGTAACAGCCAGATTCATGTGTTGCTCTGAAGTTTACATAATCCTTTCAGCTGCATTTGTTTATTTGACCCTCAGCATAACCTGATGGGAAAACCCAAGGGACACCTGACTTACTCAGAGCCTGTGAACATGGTAAGACCCAAGCCTCCAGACTCCAAAGCCCCAGTCCTCTTGGTCTCAGTGGCTTCCTGTTCCTTAAGTGTTACCCAAGCACATACTAATATCAAAAGTCAGATTCCCCATTCTCCAGGACTGCTCTCATATAGGCCAGTTCCCACCTCAATTACCTGCTGAGAACAAAGACAGCTCTCAGCGGATAGATCCTAATCATATTGGCAGGCTAGTAGGCAAAGTCACCAAAAAGGAGGTCTTAGATGCCAAGTGACCAACAACGCTGCCTTCCACAGTGATGACCAGGACTGTGTCCTGAGGAAGACCAGCGTCCACAGAGGTCTAAAGGCATTATATCACCTCCCTGGAGATACAGTCTGGGGAATGCTGTCCAGATCACCTGGAAGGATGGACCAAATGATGGACAGATGGATAAAACAGGAATCAATGCCTTTACTTCTCACTGAACTAAAGAGTGAGCAGTGTTCCAGATAATGAGCATATGTGTAGCACAGTTTAGCACAGCAGGTCAACACTGGGGTGGCCATGAGTGTGCCACTGCACTCCAGCCTGGGCAATGGAGTGAGACTCCAACTCAAAAAAAAAGTATTTGTGTACCTCACTACTTTGATAAGGGTATAGTGACTCAAAATTGCCTGTCGTCTTGTAAGGAAAACACGTACATTTCCCCAAAAAAGCCTATTTCTTGATTCAAATATGGAAACAAGCCAGGGAAGAGAAGTTCAGAAAAAAAAACCGGAAGGGGGAGAAACAGGCAACAGGCGTGTGGGTGGTCATTACAGACTTTGGGAATGGTACTTCCAAGGAAACAGGGTGAGCAAAAATGTTCTTAGCTCCTTCCCAGCCACAGCCTCTTAAAGTCTGTGACTTTTAGCCAGGCACGGTGGCACAAGACTATAATCCCAGCTACTCTGGTAGGCCGAGTCAGGAGGAACACCTGAGCCCAGGAGTTTGAGGCCAGCCTGGGCAACATAGCGAGAACCTGTAACAAAAACTTTTTATAAAGTCGGTGACTTTCACATTTCTTCTTTTGGAGCCTGTGCAGACCATCTCCAGGTAGAGCAGGGACTACTGTACCATTTAACCACCCTACAAAGAGCATAAGGGAGTTGGATGAGACAATACAGCCAGGCTGAAGGCAAGAACCAGGACCTAGATATCCTCACACTGCCAAGGGGCAACGTCTAGGTTAGCTGACACTCATTCGTGGATGACCGCTGGCTCAAGCATGGTGATGCGCTGAGGTTCCGTCTGAGGCGCCCTTCTCCACCTGAGGCCTTCCTTGTGAACACAGGGAATTTCAGCTGCAGCCCAGGCACCAGCTCTCAGGAAACCTCTTGCCCGAGGCCCCACCCTTCTATACCAGGCCCCGCCCCCTGCAGCCCCAGGGCGTTTCCTCTACACCTGTGAATGGATCTCACCTCACTGCAGCAGCTCTTGCTTTCCTAACACCTTTTCCGATGAGAAGTATATTCTCTTCCACCGGGTCTCTCCAGTCCCTCAGAGAGCAAAACGGCTCAGTACAATTTGATTCAGCTGAGATGGAAAAGCTGACATCACCTACCCTGCATGCCATAAGACTGACTTCTACCAAATGAATAAAACACGAGTGCTTTGCATAAACTCAGCAAAGCATTTCTTTTTCCCCAAGCCAAATCGAAGAAGTAAAGAATTAACTGGGCTTCCCTTGATGTCCTAACAGCTATTCATTTTTAAGTCACCACATGGCTGCCTTGCCCGGAGTAGGGGCACCGTTTATCCCCACTGTCCAGGGGCCATGAGGGTGCAGAGACAGAGCCAGGTCTCCCCTCACTGTATAGTAGAAGCTTGTTTCAAAGAGAAAGTCCCAGTTTTCCCCGCCCTACCCACTTCACTGAAACTCCCTAAATCTATATAACCGGCATCAGCCTCACCACTGCTAAGAAACCACTATGACCACAACTATATTTGTTACCAAAGGGCACAGCTATACCTGGTAATAATCGGAAGTAAAAAAAACAAAATGAAAACTAGCCTGGAACATGTGCCTAGTCTATACCATTTTAGTCTAGAAAATACTTATTTCATTTCTCAAGAGGCACCTAGAAGCCTTTCCATTCTCCCTACCCTGCAGCCAAACCCTCATAACCAGTACCCTCAACAAGCAACTCGGTCTGCCTACGTTCTGAAGTTTATCCAAGTAAAGAGGCAGAATCATTGATGACATTGATGAACTCACTTAAAAAGAGAGAGAAACCAAATTTTTTTCTACTTTAGGGGAAGTGGAAGATAACTGCTGTGTGCAAAGCACCATAGAGAATGTCTCACACAATATTAAAACCCATTCTCACATGGACTCCCTGAAACGGCATCACCACACCATCCTCGAGTGGATAGAGGGAAGGAAACCGCAGCTCAGGCAGGCTAAGTGACATGCCCAAGTCCACCTTCCTACACAGCCTGCCAGGTCACCTCAAGGGATTCTTCAGTGTAACCACAACTCTCATTTCCAGACATTCCATCTATCCTCCCTCCCCCATCTTAAGTTAATCCTATTAATTTTTATTGGCTTCTTTATTGGACTCTTAACTTCCTCTCTTTTTAGATATCTCTACCTGGCATTAATCAGATATCCATTACAAAGTATTTCATTTTCCTAATCTTCCTTTATCAAGCAACCTGTTTCTTTAATCACTCTTTCCCCCACCCCACTCCCACCCCCAGCGATTCTGATACTAAGTGCTCAATGGCTAAAATCAGGGCTCCAGAACAGACTGTCAAAAACTGATAACATGACAACTCTCATCACCATCAGTCAACAGACATACATTTATTGGACACCTATGATGTATCGACCCTGCGTGATAACATGTATGGACTGTACATGTGGGAGGAATCAGGGGTGTTTGAATGCCTGCTATGCCCAGGGGCATTACACATGTTACCTCTTTGGTCTGGAGTATATTTATATCCATTTTACAAATGGGCAAACCGAAACTGAGGTTAGAAGTCCCTCGCCTGGAAGTAGAGAGGCTGGGTTTGTGGCCCCAGAACCCAGCCTCTCCAGGGGCCTCCCACACACCGCTTGGCATGGTGCTAAGAGTTCTGGGACATACAAATAACAGACCAGTCCCGAGTCTGGGTTGCTTGCAGCCTGATCGGGAAACCTGGCTGTTCATTAAAAAGAGAACCTACAATTTGAGTATTTGCAGCGGGATCAATGAGTCAGAGAAGGCGGACAATAGGGAGGTCCCTGAGCAGGACAGGAGCCAGGCTGTGCTGCAGGAGAGGGTGATCCCTGTGAGCCCCCATGACACTGACCCAGCTGGACAGCTGTCACTTTCACAGGTCATGCCCTCTGCTGGCAAACCTCTACAAGTTCTCTGAAGGAACAGGTCGCTTCTTTCTCTCTGAACCGCTCAACTGAGCATGGTACGTGTCCTCGTCCTCCCCAGCTTTCCCTCCTCATTCTTCATACTTGAACTTTGCTGTGAACATGGTTGTTTCAGGGTCCTCTGAGGGCCGCAAACAGTCAGCCCAACTCGGGGGCCCCTTTCAACACTTCCTTAAACAGCAGAATAAGCCGATGGGAAAATGGGCAGGAGGCCAGGCTGACTTTCATGGCGAATCCCCGACCCCCTGGAGATGCTGCCCCCTAGGGAGCCATCCATCAACAGCTACCCTAGGGGGTATGTTACCAACTGCTGCACATTTCTGGCCATTCTCTCTGCAGAGAGCACAAGGATTCATTTCAAAGTCCCATGCTGGTGCAAGCTGTGAGGCCAACCCATTCGCTATCAGTGTGCGTTGGCAAATCCATATCCATTAAGCAGCCAGCTTTGCTCAAACACATGCCACTTTTACTTCTATTTATACAGACACATGCTTGCGTCTCCGGAAAACCATGCCACTTGCTTCTGGGCACCCGCCAGAGCATCCTTTAAACCAGGTGGGCAGGCACTCAGTACACCTGGGAGGCACGCAACCAAAGCCATCTGGTTCGTACCACAAACGGAGCACAAACTTAGCCTCCCACCTTTCCAATCTTTCCTGTCACTCCCTGCTTCCCCACTCCAGCTTGCCTGAGTCCTCAGCTCGAGGCCTCAGTTTGCCTGTGCTCAACGTATGACTTAAGCAATTCACATTTTCCCTGATCCTAGTGTTGTTCTTCCTGTTCTTTCATTCTACAAAAAACGAATCAAATACCTAGTGAGCCCCCATGTGTCCGGCACCGTACTGGCCCCTAAGAGAAACACAAAGAACAGTAGCGTGCTGTCCAATGACTTCATCCAGCTATGTGGACAGACATAGGACATTGAAAGGGCCTGGTAACCAGTACACACCTGAGCCACAGGAGTTCAAAGAAAGCAGTCATCTCTCTCTGGGAAGGCTGGCGGAACATGAGTGGAACAGAGATTTGGTTGGGCAGAGAGCAGAGAGAAAGGCCTTCTGGATAACAGAACTACCAAAAAGCAATAATGGAGGTGGTAAGGTACAGGTGTTTGGAGACCCGCTTAGGTGGAGAGAAGGGGCCCTGGAATGACAGAGATGACTGAAAATGGAGGCCAGGTGTCAACTGGGCAAGCAGGGCGAAGGTAAGGAGATAGCCTATGTCTTTGAACAGGAAGATCTCAGATGTGCGCCACCATGTTGTTTTGGTTAATATTACGCAGCAGCATTGTGTAGGAAGGACTGGAGATGGGAGTGACAGAGAAGCAGCAAATCTGTACAGGAGCTTCTGAGACACCTGACAGTGAGGAGCACCTGGGCTCTTGCAGTTGCCATCGGAATAGAGAAGCAGGAGCCACAGACCCATGTGGCACTTGTCAAGGAAAGTGAGCGCCTTGTGACTGAGGACAAGGGACGGGAAGCAGGCAAAGGAAACAGTGATGTTCACAGTGGACACTGATCTTTTGGGGTGCTTGGCATTGAACCCCCTCTCCATCTGGGAAGAATCCCCACTGTATGGTTCTTGATGGAAGGTCAAACCCCAGGCCTTCTACAGATGCTGAAGGATCTAACACTCCTTCCTCCCACTGGCAGACACCGTTCAGGTGTGTGACCTACCTCGATCAGACAGTCCCACCTGGCACTCGGAAACTGGAGGGGGTGACAAGGACACAGGGTTGGCTTAGGAGTCAATCCCAGATCAGGCATCCAACAGTGATAGCCAGCACCAGGGGTGACAGCAACAGTGGTAGCTTTTGTGGTGCAACTTGGGCTGAGCATCCTGTAGCAGGACGGGATGGGGTTCTCCAACAATACTCCAGCTTGGTCATTCTGTATTTAGCTACCCAACGGGCATTCAGTAAGTTCCTTTAGCCAGAACCACTTTCCACTGCTGGCTGGCAATGGACTGGTAATGAGATCAAACCCCACCCATTCTCTATGCCTCTCTGCAAATCCCTCATCCCTTAATACCCAGATCACACAGCCTCTAGTTTTGCTGAGCAGCTGTAGCACCTACGGACAGAAACCCTCACTGAGCACCTAACCTGTGATCACTTCTTCTAGCCAACACCCCAAGGCCCACCTGGACTATGCAAGCTGTCAGGACAAGGGCCAACGTCTTCTCCTGAACTCACTTCTTTTACCTAATTCCAGTCCATTCGACACAACCTGACGTTACCCCACCCCCCTAACTAGCATAGCACCTTGTGCAGGGCAGGCACTCTGGGTACCTGCGGAGAGACCCGAATGTATGCTTTCAAGGCAAAAATCTGAAACGCTCCCATGAGTTAAATCCTTATTGCTACAATGTTTAGAAAGTCTTGTAAAGATATTGAGAAACAGAAGAAACAGGGATAGAACCACATATACTAAAGGATCTGGATGATAGTTTGTCCCAGAATAATCCAAGGAGAAGAGGAAATGGGAACAAGATCTTCCTGTTCAAAGACGTAGGCTACCTTCTTACCTTCACCCTGCTTGCCAGTTGACACCTGGCCTCCATTTTCAGTCATATCTGTCATTCCAGGGCCCCTTCTCTCCACCCAAGTGGGTCCCCAAACACACCTGTACCTTACCACCTCCATTATTGCTCTCTGGTAGTTCTATTGTCCAGAAGCCCTTTCTCTCTACTCTCTGCCCAACCAAATCTCTGTTCCACTCATGTTCCGCCAACCTTCCCAGAGAGAGATGACCGCTTTCTTTGAACTCCTATGGCTCAGTTGTGTGTGTGTACTGGTCACCAGTGTATGAAGCAAGATTGGCCATGAATAGATGACTCGGTAAATTAGAAATGGATGTGTGGGAATGATACTGTTGTCTCTACTTTTGCTATTGACATTTTACATAACAAAAACTTAAAAAGATTAAATCAGAATTATCAAAATTAAAGACTATCCTTAAGAGTTTAAGCACCAGCTGGGCGCCATGGCTCAGCCTGTAATCCCAGCACTTTGGAAGGCCCAGGCTTTGAGATCTGCCCAGGCAACGTGGTGAGACCTTGTCTCTACAATAAATAAAAAAATAAGCCGGGTGTGGTAGTGCGCGCCTGTAGTTCCAGTTATTTGGAAGGCTGAGGTGGAAGAATCGCTTAAGCCCAGCAGGTTGAGGCTGCAATGACCATGAGCATGCCACTGCACTGCAGCCTGGGCGACAGAGTGAGACTCCAACTCAAAAAAAAAAAAGTCTAAGCACCGAGGAAGAGAGGACTCAAATCTCTGGTGACTGTGTGATAAGTAATTGCTCTGGGACAGGGAGTAAGCACTGAGCTCCATGTATTAGGGAAAGCTGGGATTCAGTCGTCACGCTAAACCTCCATTTACTAAAGTGCTTACGGGGGCAAAAAGCACTTCCATAAGGGAATCAGTACTAAGATTTGAGCCCAAGAGCACAGGAAGCGGAAGGGGTGGGAATTCTATCCATGGCACAGCTCAGTCAACATCTTGATCTTCAGGGAAAGTGAAGGAGAAGGAATGGGTGACCTCTGTATATGTCAGTCCCAGAATATCAAGTTCAGAAAGTCAGAACACATAAAAACTTAGGGAAGCCAGAAATGTGCCCACGACTCTGTGCAGACATAACTTCCCACCTTTTGGCAAGCTAATTCTATAACTGCCATTTCCCCATTCCCAGGAAGACAGCATGTAAGTCTATTTCAAGAACGTCTGACTTCCTATGGAAATCCACCCTGTGTTGGGAAGCAGAGGCATACACTCAGATTTGAGTACCTCCCCCAAACAGCCCCCATTTAAACGCCTAAACTGAGACTTCAAAAAGGACTTGCTTAAGGATGACACACACATGCCACAAACAAACTCTTTGTTAAGAAGCTAGAACGTCCACATCAATGAGAGATTTACTACACGGCATGAGTTCATCTTTGAAGGTGTCTTTCACCCTGTCCCACATCACTCAATTTTTGGAGGGCACTGATCGACTATTTACTCCTGGTCCAACTCCCACTGCTGCTTCGTTGTCCTGGCTGCAAGTCCTTAAGCGGGGTCTGCCTTCTCCCATCCTCTGGGAATTCCACACCCCATCCCTGCAGCTGGCAGTCTCCTGCACTCACCCAACGTCCCCTCCCTCACCCACCACACTCTGGGTCTCTGGGTTCCATACCCAACTGCCCTTATTTTCCTTGAGCTATATGCAATTCCTTCTCGGCAACACCATCTGCTTCTATAACAGATCACAAATGAGATGTGGTCTACACATGTGGTCTCCCATTTTACTGCTGTTGTAATTCCTCATTGTGAGTACAGGCTACCCTCCTCGGAGGCCTCTCGGGCCATCTGGATTCCTAAAAGAACCCCCTCTGTCCACACAGGCTGGCGTTTTCCTGGTCAGGGTCACCTCCCCTTTGGTTCTCCTTGAAGGGCAGAGCACCATCTGCACTTGAGGAAATCTTATCTTCTTGATGATAAGTGCTCCTGATGGAGGTTACTGGAAAGGTCAACTCCCTGGAAATAAAACAAACCTCTTCTCCACGGCGCTCCCCGGCTTCCTCTTTGAAAGAGTATTTCCCACACATGCTGGGAAACACGACTTCTGCAAATTTTTTTTTAAACGGGGCTTTCCTGTGGTCAATTAAGTTTGGGGAACCCTTGCACGCTGTATCTACATTTAGAGATTCACAACAAACATTAGCATAGTAAAGGCTCTGCAATTAAGACAACTTCTTAACATATTGTTTCCCCAAATAACATACTGTGAAACTGGAGTTTTCTAGAACTCCCCTTGGGATGCTGCAGCTGCAGTATAACAGTCCTCAAGAAGCTAAGCAGAAGCCAGGGGGAAATCCCGTGGCCCTCTGCTACTTTGAATTCTTTGCTGCCTGCTGTATTGGGGGTCATCCACACGCACACCCCCCAAAGGACTCACGACAATCCCATGTTCTGGCTATATCCTCTGAAAGTCCAGGTCCGTTTCTACCGATCACTGAGCACAGGAGACACCGTGGACTGGTTTTCAACACACATATTCTGTCCCTCGAGTGTGCCCACGGGTCCTGCAGAGCACGGGAAACTAAAGCCCCATCTCTCCGAGCCCTTGCTGCTAAGGTTCCAGATGTGATTTCTGTTTGGCCGGTGAGATGTGGTTTTGTAAATTTTAGAAAAGCTGAAGTGAAGCTGAAACCGCACGTAGGGGGCAGCGACTACAGGCTCAGCAAACAACATCTAGGAAGCACTTGGTTCTTCTGCGACAGTCCACAACGTCTCCTGTGCCCAGTTTTAGCCAACATTCCAGTATCCAGGGACAAGCTTCATAAGTGCCAGGAGGCAGGACCAGAACCCTGTTTGCAGGTCCTGCTCATAGCAGATGTGGCATAGTTCTAGAACCAAACTAATGGCTTCCTGATCACGGGACCCTCTCAGTCATGGTGGCTGCAGTGTGGTCCCGGAAAAAGATACAGATGCTTCTTTGGTGGTCTAGTTCTTTAGAGTGGTTTGGGGGCACTTATTCCTGAAACTGCCACTTAGAGGCCTATGTCTCTAGACCTCTTAATAGTTCTAGATGCCATTTAATTCCCTATAATGAATTCCTTCCTCCTTAAAGTTGACTCTAGTGGATTCTGTTTTCTGCAACTAAACCTTGACCCACACCCCAACTCAGTCTGTGTTCCACCAAGGATGAGCCAGCCAACTTCTCAGTCTCACCTTGGGGGCCGTGTAATTTCAGATATGGATAACTATCTATGCTCCATTCAGATAGGAAGCCACCCCCATGACTGACTGTAGCCCAAATGCTGAAAGCATAATCTGCAGAGCTGGCTTTCTGCAATCAAGCATGCATTCTGGGGCAACACAGGTGTCTGCCTCCCAAGAGGGAATTTGGCTGAAGATTCCAAAGTAGCAACTTTGTTAGGAGATACCACAGATAGAGGCCGTGTAAAAACCCAGGCAGCAGAGTTTACGAGAGGGGGCAATATATCTGGCTTCTAATTCCAGCCCGTGTTACTTAAACTCTGAGTTTCTGACCCCGTTCTGCCATGTGAAGACAGTAACATTGTCCACCTTACAGGAAAATAGGGAGGGACATGAGCGTAGACTCAAAAGGTCTTTGGAAAAATATTCTATTAAAGAATGACATTTATTACTACTATTTTTATTAATACGAGCATCCAGAAATCATAACCAAGAAGACACGAACCTTTTTCTATACTTTTAAAGATACTTGCTAAATCTTTAATACTCATAACTTTTCAGCACACTGGCATTTAGAGGCAAATATTTATGGGTTTCATAAAAAGTCAGCTTTCAAAGTGCAGTGCTCTCTTTTGATATAGCCAAGCACTGGAAAGGTAAAATAAATAAATAAATAACATTTCACTTGAACGGTATTGCCAAGACTCATTGCAAGGTCATTGTTTTCATGTCAGTTTTCTTTTAGAGTTGTCCAAGATGGCTGGAATATTTCCCGTACCCGTGTAGTTATGTTGTTCTGGGTTTTCGTTGTTGATGTTTTTGCTTAAGCAGGCCTGTTGCTTCAGTCTTTGATACAACAGAGGTCAGCATGGCAGGTTTATTTCACTGCTAGCCTTAAAATGCCAAGTCCCCTCTAAGCAAATCCTCTTCACACAGTCTCAAAGTGTGTTCTAAGGTAGCAGACAGCCACAAGGCAGGGGTTCTCAGGAAGAGACAGAACAGGAAAGCAGGCAGCAGCCAGACACAGGCTAAGGAGCTCAGAGCTCACAGCGTGCAGAGGGGGAGTGGATCAGGAATTGGGACAATCAGCAGACAGGAAATGAGAATCACCCGCACCAAAGCTCCCTGGGCTGTGGACAGCTCACCATGCGTTCTAGGGCCAAGAACAGAAGTCGTCCAGCATGTGGGGCCCAGAGCCCACGGTCAGGGTAGATAAGGGTTACACCTGCCACCAAGAGCTAGGTCCATGGCAAGAGGCCCAGGCAGGCCTCTTGAGGAGGAAGGAGTCCAGGGAGCCCTGTGGAAAGTATCCAGGCTCTGAGGACAGGTGGGCCTTTCATACCTGATTCTTGGGTTTACATTATCCAGAGTGCCTTCATTAAAAACAATCCCACAGGATTCCTTTGAGAGACTCCCTAGTGCATTTAAAATAAGGTTTAGCTTTTTAAGTTGTCCTACACATAACATGTTGGGAAAATATCAACATAAAAATCAAAGCACCAAGAACCCACAGATTTGTGGATGGATTTTTTTTAAAACCATAAGAGAAACCATTTCACACTGCAAAATGAAATCATAGGCATTGCTCTAACCCCAAAATATTCACTTTAGGACATTTGAAGTGTTTGCTTTAGCCAGAGAACTAAATCCTGTTTGTCGTCAACAATAGGCAAAGAAATGTGGTTGGGCTATGGTTATGAACGGCTCAAATAGCCAGCCAGGCCAGATGGGATCAGGCAGATACACAAATTCACATGGTTGAACTGTTTTTAAAATGAAGTTAACCGGGTTTGTTTTGCATGTAGGAAGACATGTTTTTAGATACACACAGCCACACTCTCTCTACAACCCAGTTACTAATGGCTTCCTCCAAGGACACTGAAGAAGGAGCTGCAGATAAAAAAAAATGTCCCAGGCAGAAGGATTCCGAAAGCTGGATCTTCTGAAGAGAGACCTATTGTATCCTCCAGGGTCTAAAAAAAAGAGAGAGCTTTGTGAGGTCCCTTCCCTCCAGACACACACATCATTTTATTTGGAATCACACAGTGCGATTAAATTTAACTGGGTGGAGCGGTGGAAAACCACAGTATTAACAACATAATTCTTTCTGAGGAGAGATTCACCCTGCCAAGTGCAAAGGCGATCATTCTGAAAGCTTTGAGCCGCTGGCTGCTCTCAATGTTTGTTTTAAATCCAGGGTGACCAAGAGATGAGCAAATATACCTCCATTTCTGGTGGCCTTACTTCTAACAGCCAAAATACCGGAAACTATTGGGATCTTCATTTGGGCTCTAGGTTAAAAAAAAAAAAAAAAATTATGGCCTGTATATAATAGCTTACATGCAGCTTATATAATCAGATCTGTATGTCTGAGTGCCTGTGTGTATACACAGATGCAGACAATTTTTGGAAAGATACAGAAGTAAACAGAAGTCATCTCTGGGGAATAGAGCTGACTGGGGGAAGGATGTCTTTCACGCTTCACTCTTACATGTTGGTTGACTTTTTCTGTAAGTATTACTTTTATAATTAGAAAAACCAGCCATGAAAACATTTTAAAAAATCATTTCAAGAACACACAGGCCAGGAACTCTGAAGAGCTCACGGCTCACTATCAAGTGGTAAAGGTGGAATTTTTGCAGCTGTAAAATTCCTCAGCTTACAAAGCAAATGCCACCTCGTTTCATTCAGGTAACACTGTCACAGGTGTTGAGACAAGACAGTGTGCCCATCTGACCACCACAGAAACAGAGGTTCTAGAGGCTGGATGACCCGCCCAAGACCAAAGGGATTGTAGCAGGGAGATCTGGACTTGAACTCAGGCCTCCTTCCTCACTGCCATCCCGTCTTCAGGCTGTGAACCCTGGCAGATCACTTCCGGCTTGGATTTACCCAGCAATAAAATGGAGATGTTATCATAGGCATCCTTTCAACAAGGGAGTCCACAGTAGCATTTCTATTTTATCAAGGAGGAAACTGAACTCAGAATGGTTAAGTAAATTGCCCAGAAGCAGGACTTGAACTCAGAACCCCCGAACCTACCTCCTGGTTGCAGTTCCAGGCCTCTTCAGTCTTCCCCCACCCCCTGGAGGTTCATAGCAGTCCTGGTTTGTGACAGTTTACAAAATCAAGTGTCTAGAAGCTGTGGCAGAGAGGGACTGAAGGATAGTCCATAGAGCCACCCACTGTCAAGGCATCTGCAAAAAGACAGCTCTGTGCCCCAGAAGGCCTGGAGCAGCCTCATGGTCTCTGAGCTTCTTCTACAGAAAGGGAAAACCCCTCAGCTCTGTAGAGCATTGAGGATGAGGGAAGCACGCTCTCCAAGGAAGGATTCCCAGGCCCTCTCCTCAAAGCTGAGGCCGTGCATCTGCCCAGTCAGAGAGAAGGGACTGTCTCCTGTTCCCTCCCCTGCCTGTTCCCACAAGTGCAGAACTGGATGTGCCAGCCCAGCTCACTCCTCATTCCAGCACAACAGGGAGGGCAGGCAGCTTCTTCCCAAGGAACTGACATCGTGACGTAGAGAGTGTAGAGTGACATTATGGTCACAGGGACTCACTTTCAGCACATGCATGAGAATAACTATAAATGTGTAAACACCACTGCATACATGTAACTCCTCCTTCCCCCCAAAGGCAAAATGCCCAGAGATGAGTAACATGGAGGGGCCAGTCAGGCTGGCACACACAAATTGGGACAGCTCTGCTCCGCCTGTGCCCTCAGCATGATGGGGAGCGCCCCCCCGGGAGCCTTCCACACCCCGTGCCTGGTACCTACAAGCCACCAGACATTGGCCACAGCCAAGTCAGCAACAGGGGCTACTGTGGGCTTTCCTGGGTCCTCATCCTCACCACAGGCCAGTTAAGAGGCATCCCTACAGGGCACCTCACAGTCCTCTCCAGATTGCACTGTACTACAACACTACGGCTTTCTGTCAATGCAAACTCAATGACCAGTTCATCTCTCTAAGAAATCAAAATCCATACTTGGCTGTCTCCATGGGCAGTCTGCTTAGGGGAGTCCCCAAGTGGCAGGGTGCAACCCCACTCTTTTTTTTTTCCTCCAACCAAGATTGAAGCTTGGGGTGCCAAATATTTCAGCAGTGACTTGCCATCGGCACGCACTGCTGGGGAGTGTGGTTGCAGCCCTGCTTTGCCAGATGAACATGTGTCAAACTTTCGCACTTCCTAAGCAGTGGCCAGCTCTATTAGCCAAGTCCTTCTGAACGGAGCTGCTTGCTTCCACAAAGGTTCGTCCTGCCAAAGGTAGTGACAGAAGCCAGAGCTGCTCTGGAATCAGCAGACTCAGAGGTGCCATGTGAACATTTAAGAGTCAAGTACAGCCCAAGGTGTCATGGATTCCAGTTCTTAAGGCATGCTCATTTTTGTTCACTTTCTTCTTTACCCCTCTCTTATATTGATGAACAGGTCCCTAGGGTCAAAGAGTCATTGAGAATTAAGCCAATTTTCTGGATAGTTCAGGAAAGAAAAGGACCCACCAAATATCAAGGTAAGAAAAACCATCTAGGAGAAAGTCGGACAACTGTTTATTCTGCAGTGACAGTTTTTCAAACATCATTTTTCTCTGGAGTAGCTGAAATCAAGTCCCTCAGACAGCTTTGACATCTTCAATCCCAGCAGTTGTAAGAGGATCCAGTCTCATAGAGTAATTCATCCAAGGAGGCCACAACCAAGGCCACTGCCTCAGACCACTATGCGATTGAGGGTATCAGAGCAAGGATGTTGCATTAACCCATGTGGGATGCTTACAAACAGTAACATCACATACCCAGAACTACATGGGTATAGAAAATACTCCAGCTCTCTTATAGGATAACATGAAAAGACAACTGCCATGAAAGCAAAGACCCCATAACCTCACAGCTTCTACACAGAGGTGTATCAATATGACATCCTCAACCCAAAATTCAGAAGTTGGTCTGATATGCTATCATGAAATAGGAAGGAAAAATGTAGGTGAGACAAGTCAGCAAAGTAAAATAAAGAACTAAAACATGCTTAATTTCATCTCAATTTTCAAAATGTGAACTCATGCTTTGTTTATGCCTTTCTACTGAAATACCTTTCCCCTTTGGTCAGAATTGACACTTCAGCTTTTTGGAAATAGCTCATAAACCCAAGGGAAGGCAAGGAAACTTCTCTACCTAGGCACACAGAGACGCAGAACTCCACGCACACCTGAGGTCTTCAAGCTACCACCAGTTTGAGGTTAACCTACACAATTACACATAGCTCTGAGTAGCCTTGGGAAAGCCAATTATAATTCAGTCTTGTCCCTTCAATAGTGGACTATGAAATTAAGAACACAGACAGAGCCCACTGAGTTTGAAACTTGGCTCTGCCTCTTGCCGTGTGACTTAAGACAAGTTACTTCATCACGGTGGGCCTCAGTTTTCTCATCTGTGAAAATGGGGATGATAGTAGCAGCTACCACATAACGATGTTGAGGTAATTTAATGAATATACATCCCATGATTAAAATCATTCAGGGAGGGGGGAAATAGCAAGCACTTTATAAGAGCTAGCTATTATTAATTATAATTACTTAATGCACATTTACTGAGGAGCTACAATTTTTTTTAATACAATTTTTTTATTTGAGTTGGAGTCTCTGTCACCCAGGTTGGAGTGCAGAGACATGCTCACTCACGGCCACCCCAGGGTCGACCTGCTGGGCTCTGGCAATCCTTCTGCCTCAGCCTTCCAAGTAGCTGGAACTACAAGCATGCGCTACTGTGCCCGGCTAATTTTTTAATTTATTGTAGAGACAAGGTCTCGCCAAGTTGCCCGGGCTGGTCTCGAACCCGCGGGCTCAGGCAATCCACTCCCCTTGGCCTCCCAAAGTGCTGGGATTACAGGCTGAGCCACCAAACCCAGCCAAATATTTTTAACTGCAATAACTATATTCTTAAATTTCTGACTTGGGTACATAATGTTTTAAAATATTATCCAAAAATAGTAATGAGACCTAGAAATTCTGTTTAAAATATGTCCGTCTAAATATTTTTAAATGTGTCCACCTGGATTGTGACATCTGTCTCATCCTTTGTTTTTCGGCATGTACAGGATGAAATTAAAACACAGCATGTTCTATATATGGAATGCCTTAATTTCATGGTTCTACATCTCCTAACAGATACAACACAGCATGGGAGAAGGTAGGCTTGTTAAGATACCAGCTGCAATCCCCGAAGGCAAATGAACCCTGATATCTTAGAAGAGCTGTTCTAAGTTCTTAATATCTAGTTCTTACTTACTGATCTATGATAATGAAGTGAAAAATAGTGCTTCTTAATGGGACTGTATTCAAACCACAAGAGCCCTGTGTATCTAGCCAGGGTCTACACAAATACTCAGCTGCATTCATTTTTCTAGAGACCAGATATTTATTATGCACCTACTATGAACTAGCCACTGTGCTCGGCACTGGTATTCATATATTCCCTGTCTTTACAAAGCCATCCAGGGAGTAAACAGATTGTCTTAATCGAAAATACACATACAATGATAAATTAGGGTTGTTAAATTAGGTTTAGCTTAAAGCTGCCTCTTTGCATATTTTAAGTTGGACCTACAAAAAAAGAAAGAAAGAAATGCCAGCTACTTGGAAGGCTGAAGCAGAAGGATCGCTGGAGCTCAGGAGGTCAACACAGGGGTGGCTGTGAGTGTGCTAGGGCAACAGAGGAGACTCCAACACACACAAAAGCAAGAAATGCCAGCTACTTGAGTTGGACCTAGAGATTCCTCTATAACCTTTCACACAGTGAACTGTCACTTAACTGGATGTGTAAGGCTGTAACCTGCTCTTGTGTCAATCACCCAGTTTCAGTCAATCAAAGGCAAACTACTATGCAAACTGGATTCAAATAAGGCGAACGCTGAGTTGTAACCAATCCAGCCATTTCTGTACCTCACTTCTGTTTTCTGTAGGATGCTTTCCATTTTCCGTCCTTAAATCTTCTTCCACCACATGGCTGCTCTGGGATCTCTCTGAGCCTACTCTGGCTTGGGAGTTTGCTCAATCAAACTCTGTTAAATTTAAAGTGTCACCCAACATTAGCAAATAAAGGAAAAAATATATATATAACAGCAGAAATCAATGAGATAGAAAATGGGAAAATGGGATTGGCAGTAGCAGGACATTGCCAGGGGAGGGGGGACGCATAACATCAATAAGGGTACCTGATCTCAAACCAAAGGGACCAAAGGGAGGACCAAAGGGAGGACCAAGGGACCAAATGTGGAGACCAAAGGGAGGCCCAAACTTCACCCGTACGATGACCACTTATGTACCTAATCTTGAATTGTACCCCACATCTTTAAAATAAAAAAATTTAAATTGTCTTAGATTTTTCTTTTATCAGGATAAATGTTATGAAAAGAAGAAAGAAAAAACAACAGGGCTCTAAAAGTGTACAACAAGAAGACCTAATTAAGATTGGGCTCAGTCAAGAGTCCACCAAAGAGGTGATATTCAAAGGGAGACCTTCATTCCTGAAACTACAAGCAGAACTACCATATGATCCAGCAGTTCTACTACGGGACATTTATCCAATGGAAAGAAAATCAGTATACTAAAGGAAGGAGAGACATCTGCACTCCCGTGTTTATTGTAGCACTATTCACAATAGCCAAGATATGGAATCGACCTGGGTGTCCAACAACAGATGAATAGATAAAGGAAATACACACAATGGAATACTATTCAGCCATTAAAAAAAAAAAAAAAAGAATGAAATCCTCATTTGTGGCAACATGGACACAACTGAAGGACATAAAGTGAAATAAGCCAGGGACAGAACGTTAAACATCACATGTTTTCACTCATATGTGGAAGTTAAAAAGAGCTGACCTTCAAGGTAAAAAGTAGAGACAGAATACTAGGAGCTAGGAAGGGTAGGGGGAAGGGGAGTATAGGTAGAGATTTGTTTGAAAGATACTAAATTAGAGCTAGATAGGAAGAATAAGTTCTAGTGTTCTTTACCACTGCAGGATTAACATAGTAAATAATTTCAAATAGCTAGGAGGAAGATATCGAACGTCTTCCACAAAAAGAGCTGATACATGTTTAAGATGAATATGCTTATTATCCTGATCTGATTGTTATATGTATTAAATCACTATATACCCCATGAATATGTACAATTATTATATGTCATTTTTAAAAAACACTCACAATAGGCAAATCCAGAGAGAGAGTTGATTAAAAAAAAAAAAGACAGCATGAACAAAATTTGTTGCCAGCATAAAGAGAAGATGGAGCAAATCCTAATGCAATGAGTTGAGAAAAATAAGCACATTTTTAAAAGCTAAAAACATTTCATTTGAAAGATCGTGCTTTATTATATGTCTTTGGTATTAAAGCTTTTTATTCTATTTTTTTTAAGTGAGATCTCCAGCTCTGGTAATGGCAGAGTAGATTATTTAAGTCAGCTTTACTACTAAAAATAACAACCCTTTAAAATGCCAGAAAAAATTATTAAGAGTCTTCTTTAAAGCATTAAAGTATAGACAAGATATTAGTGGAGAACTAGGGAAATTGAAGAAAAGTGGGAAACTGGGTATTCACTTTTGCCCTGAGTGTATTTGCCAATCCTGGAAAATTAAAATTTATTTTAGAAGATTTAAGATTAGGAGGACAGATATTAAAAAAAAAAAAAAATCAGGTCCTGCTCAAAGATGAGGTACAAGTGAGAGACTCTCCCCTCAATATACTAGGACTCAAATGGGTCCAAGCCTCCAGATAAGTGTGAACTGGAAATAAACCTTTGCATAGATTTGTAATTTGGGAGAGATTTAAGCCCTAAATTTAGTTTATGGTGGTTCTGGACTACCAGACACCTAGCAGAAGCCCCTAGTGAGACTCTCAAGCACAGTGCACAGTCCAAAGATAGCCAGGTCTACAAGGAAACAAAGCATCATGTGCAAAAACCAGCTGAAAACCATAATAAAAACAGAACCAAGAACTTCAGGTATTGGCATTATCAGACTCAAAAACAACCATGCTTATGTTTAAAAAAATGTTTCAAGTTTGAAAATATGTTAGAAACAGGAAACCTAGTGATCTAGAAGATTTTAAAGAGAACCAAATATAACTTCTAGAAACTGAAAATACAGTATCACAACTTATAAACCCAATGGAAAAGTGTAATATCAAATTAGATATAGCCAGAGCAAGACTTGACCAGTCAAAAGAAATCATCCAAAGTGAACCATGGAAAGACAAAAAGAGGATAGATACAGGAGAGAGGATAGAAGACTTAGAAGGGTGAGAGGATAGATTATATTTAATCAGAATCCTAGAGAGGAAGAGATAAGGAAATTTTGAAAGATAATATGTAAATTTAAAAGCCCATTGAATCCTCAGAAGAAAAAAATAAAAAGCTACACCTAAGTACATCATTATGAAAATACCCAAAGACATGAATTAAAATAGTAGAGATCCTGGGAAAAAATAAAATCTTATCTTTAAAAGAGCCACAGATTGCTGGCTAACTCTCAATGGCAACCATACAGGAGAATGGAATGATATCCTTAATGTGCTGAAAGGAAAGAACTCCCTACCTAGAATCCTAGGAAAAAGAAAAAGAAAGGGAGAGAGGGAGGGAAGGAGGGAAGGAGGGAAGGAGGGAGAGGGAGAGGGAGAGGGAGAGAGGGAGAGAGAGAAAAACTACAAGAAAGAATGAAGAGCACAGAAAGTGGTAAATATGAGCTATATTTACAAAAATATTGGTTGCATAATTTTAATATAATTAAGATTTTCATCAACAATAGCATATAAGATGAGTGTGGGAAAAGTAAAATGTAATTAATGTAATAAAGTTATTCTAAGGTCCTTGCATTATCTAGAAAGTAGGTAAAAGTTTTGGTTAACTTTAAAGTTTGATAAGTAGGCATAAATACTTAAGTGGTGATTGCCAATGTAATTCCTAAGAATAGAAAGAGAATGCCATTTTCCAAACTAGTCAATAAGGAAAATTCAAATTCACTCCAAAAAAAGTCAAGAAAAAAAAAAAATCAGGGCACACACTAAAAGAATAAAATAAGATGCTGTGCTTAAACCCAAATATATCAGTAACCACATTAAATGTAAATAGACTAGATACTCTGGTAAAAGACAAAGATGTTAAACAGAATTTTTAATCCAACAGATGCTGTTTATAAAGATAAGGTGAAATATGAAGCACGAGAAGCTGTCAAGCAGGCCAAGATAGCTATCCAGGCAAAAGTGACAGGCAGCATCTATGAAGGTTCAGCAGTGGGAAAGCTGAACTGATAGGCGATCAGTGTGAGGGGTAGAGATGAAAGGGAAATATGGCCTGAATCAAGCCTGGAAGAGTAGACTGGGTCATTTTTGGAGGAGGCAAAAACCCAAACCAAAACAAAACAAAACAAAGAAATTGTAGGTAGGATGTAACCCAAATGGTTGAAAAGCAGTATTTGAAAGAGGCACAGGAGACACCATCTATGGCCCTCTATGACTGTTAAGTTGCAATGGACTAAAGCACAAATACAAAGAGATAGCTTTCAAGTACAAATAATAAAGAGCAATTTAGTCCATTTTGGAAATGACATGGTTGAAGTGTGAAATTTGAGGTGAAGGTAAGCTGGAGAAAACCTGAAAAGACCCAGAGGGTCCAGAGGACTCAGAGTTTGTATTCTGATAAAAGAATTTAAATGTATACTTTGCAGACGGAGAAATGCTGAAGGATTTTAAACTGGGAAGTGATTTGATGACATGTGCATTTAAGTCACTTACGTAAGATTGCAGAAGATGGAAGCAGAGACCCGTTAAACCAGGAATTCCCAAGCCCCAGGCCATGGACTGGTATTGGTTCATGGTCTGTCAGGAACTGGGCCGCACAGCAGAAGGTGAGCGGCAGGTGAGTGAGTGAAGCTTCATCTGTATTTATTTATAGCTGCTTCCCATCACTTACCTTACCACCAAAGCTCCATCTGCTGTCAGATCGGCAGCGGCATTTGATTCTCAAAGGAGCACAAACCCTATCGTGAACTGCGCGTGCGAGGGATTGAGGTTGTGTGCTCCATATAAAAATCTCGTGCCTGAGGATCTGAGGTGGAGCTGAGGCAGTGATGCTAGCGCTGGGGAGCAGCTGCAAATACAGATTAACGTTAGCAGTGAGGTGTGACTGCAGAGATCATAACAAATCAGTTGCTTGCAGACTCAAATCAAAACTCTATCACTGAGTGGCAAATGGATGATGTACTTCAACCGTACAGCTGCATCTGGTGGCAGGCTTTAAGTCAGAATTCGATACTCATTTTGGCCTGCATGTGGCCTGCCCATGATTTCATTTACTACTTTCATCCATGCCTCAGTCACAGTTTTGATAAGCCCACAAACTAATCCTAGCCAAAATGTTTAAAAACCAAACATCACTGGAGAGCTTCTTAGAAGCATTATGGTAAGTTGTATAATTATTTCATTATATATTACAATGTAATAATAATAGAAATAAAGTGTTATGTGCTTGAATCATCCCGAAACCATCCCCCCACCTGGTCTGTAGGCAAATTGTCTTTCATGAAACTGATGCCAAAGAGGCTGGGGACCGCTGAGTTAGACCATTGTTGGTTTCAGAGTCACTGGAATGTCTTCTGAACCCACATACAGGTACTCAGTGATGCACAAAGAAGTGAGGATCCTAATGTCCCACTCCTCAGATAGAGAGACCAAATTTGGAAAGCAAATAGAGATCTTCAGCACCTGAAGAAAGTTAGTCCCACCACTTTTTAAAAAATTCTTCAAAAATCAGCTTAATTTTGAAATTCTAAAACCTGCCCACTATACAATTAATAAGGCTGTTTATTTCACATTTTCAGTGGGCTAGGCATTTGCCTAGCACTTTAGGATATACAAAAGACTCCAAACCTTAAACTAGGAGGAGCTAAGTCATTCATGTTCTAAAATGTCTGACGAGTTTCAAATCCATTTAGTCCAATTCCTCACCCCTCCCCACCCAGCATTGCCGGAGCCCCTTTGTTGGTGGAAGTTCAGCAGACATACATATAAACACTTCCAGGGATGGGCGTTCACCATCCCCACAAAAGAGCCCGTTCAATTGTAGGAAAATCTTTATTCTGAGCTTGCATTTTACCCCCACTGGTCTTTACTCTGTTTTCCTGATCAAAAAAGAGCAGAACAAACTCAATCCCTCTTCTACATAACCCACCTTCCCACGTGTACAGATTGCAGCCCTGAGAGCTTGATTCACGCCAGGTGTCTCTGCCAGGACTTTCCTCTGTCCAAGCCTCCAGACCCCTCTCCAAGTCCTCCCCAGAGTCAGGCTCTGATGTTTCAACATCCTCCTTTGCATGCCACACCAGAACTGGTCCCAGCATGGTTGCAGACACTGAATTAGCAGGCTTTAAATCATAACAACTAGAGGTAATTGATGAAAATGCTAAGCAGATTAGATGGGCTGTGGGAATTTCATCATCAATATTGCTGGTTGAGCCTTGGGCATGACTTTCCCTAGAATTCACAAGGAAATCTGCATTTGGCTCTTTTCTCTCAGACTCTACTGGCCATTTCTGTTCTGGGTCTCACGTGAAGCCTGAAGAAATCCTTCATGCCCACACCACCCACATACTCAATCCTGCAGCTCCTAAGGGTATGTGTGGAGACCAGAGGCACCTGTTGGGGTCTTGTATGTACGTGCATATGACATGTGTATATGTGTATAGCTACACATACATACACATACTCTTCATGAATTATGTCCAATATCTATATCTAGTTCCCCTTACTTAAATAAGAAAAACCTGCTTAAAACGTAGCCCAAATAGACATAAGCTATGCCCCCAAATTAAAACAGGCCAGAACAAGGCAAATAGAATGAGGCATTTAATTCCCAGACATCCCCAGCTGCCATCTGTTTAGTGGCATATTCTGAAATCGCTGAGACCCGGTGCCAGCGGCAAGCAGTAGGCAAGAATCCTCTTTGTAAACAGTGGAATGCGGCTTGTTGGCCTGAAAAGCCACCAGATGCTTGTCGATCACTAGGAATTAAGAACCTGAAGGCAAAAGTGAACACAGAGCTGTCATGAAATAGAACAGCTGCTTCGCCCGAGCTACATACTTGACAATCCCATGGCCACACCCTCCCCATGTGGCTCTTCTAAAGACCCTGGAAAGGGTGGCAACTCGCTCAGAGGTGAGTGACAAGTTGGGAGAACAGTTCTGGGAGCTGCTGCCCAAATGTGGGAGGGACTACTTGGGAGCAGGCCGCTCACACCAGGGCTAAGCAGTCTCCTCCCTCACCCAACCTGAGGATGGCAGGGTGGCAGGTGGGAGGACAACGCAATCGCAGAAGTCCCTGCAGCCTCCATCTTTCATCGCCGGCAGCCTGCAGCCAGTTCAGCAACTTGGAATCCAGCTTGTTGACCAAAAAATACTGCAGGCAGACGAGACAGGGAAGGGAGGAGCCAAGAGAAAAGGGACTATCCCAAAAGTCTTAGGAGAAGGAGTCTTAGAGATGGAAGACTGGGGCAAGTCTGGATTCATAAATCGGAAGTAACCTACAAGATGTGACTTAAAACTTTCGTTGATGATCCCTTCAGCACCAGTTCTGTCATCTAACCCTCCCCATATCATGAGGTAGGGCATATCGCCCCATTTTATAGAAAACGAAGGGTTAAGAATCAAATGGCATCTATCCAGTCTGTCTCCAACCAAGACTCCTGTTCTTTCTACCATAGCTCAGTGCCTAAGTGGAAACAAAATATACCTCCTCCCTGGCCTGAAATGCCAAAATGAGAAACTGTTTTGGGCAGTTATAGGTGTCCCTCGGTAAACACTCCTGGGCTCACACTGAAGACACGTTGCGGTCATTGGGAGAATGGCTCTCAGGGAGGACACTGACACTGAGGCGGGAGACGAGCAGTGTCCTGGGAGATGGGACAGTGGAGTCACAGGCCTCCAGGAAGAGAGAGGAGGCGGCTGAGAGGCTAAGGCGGACTACTGACTTCATTTGGCAAAGGACAGGGCCCGCACCTTAGACAACAGAAAAAGGAACACAAGGTTCTACACTTAACTCTAACAGGTGTTTACTGAGGGCTTACCTTAGAGAGGCACATGCCTCTCACACTATCTGTGATGAAGGACTCGTGATCTTTATTTTCTTTGCAGTTTACTACATATGACTCACATGTAGCATGTACCAAACCAGCACCACGTGAGATCAAAAACACCCAAACTCGCCCATACCCTGCTCCACAAGACGAGTCTACTAACGTTGCCTTAGGATGACTGTGGCAAAAAGTTGTCATGAGGATGTCTAAACACTTCTGCTTAGCTTCGGGTCTTCTCTCTACTTAGTCACCAACCAATGGCAGACAATTCGTGGACTGAACCATTCCTGATTTGCACTCCAGGGACTAGGTTGGAAGGCTAGGGAGCGGCTGTCCCATGTTAAGACAGCTGAGTGTGTGTGTGTGTTTGAGCTACCTCCACTGTCCAGATAGAGCCTCAGCAAACTCAGGCTGTTGTACAGCTCCAGTAAAAACACTGTAGAAAAGCATCTGAGTAGGACTTTGCGGACCTGGGCTCTAATCTGGACTTTCCAGCTGATTCAAGTCACTTCCGTGTGACTGACATTTCCCTTTAGAAGAGGACAGGTTCGCACCAGGCAGCCACTGAGGATCCTTCCAGCTCCCAGGTGCCATGTTCTCCTCCAGATACACAGCTCCATAGATGACCTACATGCCCATGACTCCTCAACTTACATCCACTGCATGGGCCTCCCCACTCCACAGCACCTCCCTCCAGAGCCCTACATCCAGCTGCCCTTAATATCTCCCAGACAGCCCAAATTTAACACAGCCCCGCCCCTCAAGCTCCCTCCCATGTCAGTCAAAGCCAAGTCCATCCTTGCAGTTGCTCAGACCAAACATCTTGGAGCCATTCTTGACTTTTCCCTTGATCTCACCATCCACTCTAGCATGCGAGTAAGATTCAACCCGAACTACTCAAATATATTCCAAACCTAACTCCTTCTTACATCCCTGTCACCCTGCTTCTGGCCACTGTCATCGCTGGCCTGGATTGTGGCAGTGACTACTAACTGGCCTCTGGTTCTGCCTTTGCACCTGCTGTCTATTCTTACCCAGAAGCGAAAAGGATCTTGTTAAACCTCAGGTCAGGCCACTCCTCTGCTCAGAGCCCTCTGATGGCTCCCACCTTACTTCAGAGCCAAGGCCAGACTCCTAACTCCTGCAAAGCCCTGTACGATCTGGCTCCCTGCTGCCTCTCAGACCTTGCTTTTTGCCCTTTGCCTCCTTGTTCCCTCTGCTCCTGTCATCTGGCTGCCTTACGTGCAGGGCCTTTGCACCTGTTGTTTTCTCTGCCCAGCATGCTTTTTTCATTCCTACATGGCTAACTGAGTTTTCTTCAGGAAGTTACCCAAAGGCCTCCCTGTTCCCCTAAAATCTCAGGCTCTCTGCCCCCAACAGTTCATATCCCCATTTCCTGCTTAATTTTTTCCCTCCTTAACAGCTGTATAATGATATAACACCTATGACTTGTCTGCGGTCTGTCTCCCCAACCAGAATGTAGGTTCCACCAAGGATGATTTGTGTCTGCTGTTCCCATTATCTCCCTGGTATCAGTATCACTACAGCGCCTGGCATAAAAGTAGGCGCTCAAAATACATTGGCAGGATGGGGGAAGGAATTCTATGGGTCACCGATTGTGGAGGCCAAAGCAACTTCATCTTGGATGCTAATCTGCCATGTTGGCTTCTGATTAACCCCAGTTCTGGGAAAGCCTCTAAAATTTCCCGTTTATCTATTGTTCCTTGTGTAAGAGCAGGTCATTGCCGTAAACCCTGCCCAGAGGTCAAACAACCTTGACGTTATCATATTTCAATTGTCCTACCCAGCCCTCCTGAATCCCCCTTACCTATAGTATATAAGCCCCGGCTCTTGGGGGTGATGGTGTAGGGATCCACCATCTTGTTTTGCCACCACCCATGACATAGACATGGCTTCTGTTCATAAGTTTCTATTAAATGTTTCTAAGAAACTGGACTGAAGCTCTTTCTTCAGCTTCTCGGCTTCCTCAGACTTTAGGGATAGGCTAACTGTGAAATACTGGCTTAGCTGCTCTAAGGTCCTCAGGTTGCCCCTTCTTCACCTGGTCATCAGACCAGACAGAAAACACCACAGTGTCTAAGGAAATGATTCTGGCAGGCAAGAAAGAGGGCCATCTCCTGTCTCTGGGGCACTGTCTCAGGACAGAGTTGTGAAGTCCATTCTTCGTCCCTTAAATCCTTACCACCAGCCTGGCTTCCAAAGCCTCTGCTTCGTACCCTCATCTCTGCAAAGGAAAATACCCCATAGGATGGGGTTTTTAAAACTTAATCCCATGTAAACCCTTCAGCTGTTTACCTGAATCCTATTTAATCTCCTATAGCAATACCTCTAAATCATCTGCTCTCAGTCAGGGGGGAAAAAAACACAGCTCCACCTCCGAAGATGTTTTTATTGCTTCTTGCTGCTGAGAAAACAAGTCTTAATTTCTATCAAGAGAAGTGCAAAGCAATGGAGCAATTATTTATAGCCCTCCTGCCCCAGTGCTAGATTATCTAACCACAGGTTCCCCAGAGCATTTAATCTCCAACAGGTAAAGGCTTTCATTCGTTTAAATATTCCTCCGAACAAGGCGCCTAGGTCCCTGCACAGCTGCTTGTGTGAACCTGCTTGACCTTCCATTTGTCCCCATCAGGGATGGCATGAAATGCTCTCAAAGTCAGAGCCATACACAAATGAAACTGACCTCAAGGGGGTGGGACCCACAGCCCAGGCCAGCTGCTGAGGGAGGCAGCATCCATCATGTGCTTTATCATGCCACATGCAACCACAGTCCCTCTGAAAGGACTAGAATACCCCAGAATCTCTGGAGACAAAGAAGCCTCTGCAGGCCCCTGTAGCGGCCTCCACTCTGAGAAGTTTCTTCCACAACTTTCCTGACAGCCAGGCCCATTGTTTGCCCAGAGGCTTCTGTGGGCAGCTGGGAACTGACCAGGAGTTCACCCACCATCTTCTGGGAAGCCCATACCTCTGGAGTGCTCTTGGTGCCTCTGGGCTTTATTCTCTCCAAACATCTAGGGTCTCTGTCATCACTTTGTGCCCAGCACTTCACCTCATTTAATCTCCACAAGCCAAAGAAAGAGAGATCGCATCCTGGTTCACAAGAGAGGAAATCCAGAGTGAGAACAGTTACAGAAACTTGCCCAAGGCTACATGGCTTGAAGGTAACCAGTAGAAACTGAATTCCAACAAAACATGTCCAGTTCCAGAAACTACACACTTGACCACAGGGCTCTTCCCCCTCGACTCCCACCCCCACACCTCCTTATTTTCAAAATGGATTCCAGGGCAACCTTTTCAGGTCCTCTCCCATTGTGGGAGCTTTTCTGTGCTCTCAGTAAATCTTGTTTTCCAAAAAAACAACAAAACAAAAAACAAAAACACGGATTCCATATTGCCAAAGAGAGGCAGGTGGAAATTTTGTTCTGCTTGTCTGATAAGAGAAACTAAGACTCTGACAGTGAAAGTCCTGAATGTGAATTCTTTTATTGAAGAGTCTAATTTAAGTGCCCGGATCAATAGTTGATGTTAAAATATGTAAATAAGGACTGAGGATGAAGAGTGTTTTTTGTTTGTTTGTTTTTGCTCAATTATACTTTAAAAACAGGTCAGCATCTCAAGAGCATCCAAACAGAAATGCTGGATCATGCTGCTAATAGCTGACTCCTCACAGGATCTTTCTTAAGGTGAGTCAGGCCCCTTTCTTAGGGTCACCTACCCACAAGCCCTTCCCGAATTGTACTCTCCGTCTTGAATTCTGCATTTCTAGTAACCCCATCAGCCACCAGGCCCCCTGCCTTTCTCCCCAGAGTAGTGTAATATACTCTAGGACTCTTCAAAAGAAAGGACTTGGATGTGAGGCGTCCTCAGAGGCCACCGCGATGGGCCTGAAGGGAACAACTACTCCAAATGCCTTGTCTACAGGAGAGGACATTGAGGACTGGAAAGGAGAGTGCCTTATCCTCAGTCACCAAGGCCCTCCATGGAAGGATGCAGTGGACACAGAGACGAACTGTCCCAGTAAGGATCCAAAGCAAGCTTATTAGCTGTGCTCCTTTAGATAAGTGACTCAATCTGTCCACGCTCAGGACAGTGGGAGGCATAGTTATCCCTGTTTCACATAGGGTTGTTAGGGAGAAACAGGTGGCGTTGTGGAAAAGTCCCAGCGCAGTGCCTGGCACATAATACGTGCTAAGTAAATGGCGATTTTATGTTTGCTATTTGTAGTACTTTGTGGCTTTCCTTATTATTAGCGGTTACTAGCAATATTACAAGCGATTGTTTTAAATAGGACACAACTTATTCACTCTTCTAATGTCCCTTTTCCTAAGGGTGGAATGTAGTCACTTGGTCATAACAGTAACCACAGCGGAAGACATTTAGTACGAGCGGCATTATTCTAAAGCTACTTGTGACTGCAAGTCCTTGATACTGAGTTACTGATTTTTTCATATTTTAAGTATTAAGCCAAAGATAGTAAAGATTCTCAATATGTCTACCAGTTCCTAAATCCAGCTGAAAAACAGACCCCCAGCACAAAGAAATGAAGTCAAGAAAACCTGTGCCCCCACATGCCAAATGAATCTTTCTTCCTCACCTGATCATGCAATTTTAACCACGCAGCTGAAAATTCTACCAGTTATTTAAAATGTAAAAGTTCGGTGGGGAGGGGAGGCTCAGGAGAGTTGGACGAGCAACATTCATCCCATAGTATGAACTTATTTCGTTTTCCTTCCTTCCTTCATCACCTAAGATGAAATAACTGCCCTCAAAAGTTTTGTTTCCTGACAGGAAACGCAATTCTGGTGCTGAGGCTTTAGGGCAGATGTTCGTAACCCAAGCTGGCCTTAGAATCACCTGGAGAATCTGAATACTGTACCTGTTCCACACACCACCACCCCCATGCCAGGCATGGGCGTTTTTTAAAGCGCCACAGATAATTTCAAATTTCATTCAGAAGCCAGGATTGCCAGGACTGAGAACCACCACTCCAGGGCGAACAGGACAGCCAAGGAGCTGTTCAGAAAAAAAGCTCAGACCACGTGGGTCCATAGGAAAATCCGGCTCAAATGAGAGGTAAGAGCAACCGTGCGTCCGTTTTTAAAAGACAAGTGAATTTCCTCTGACTGACTGATATCCAGGAGTCCCTGAAACAAGGGATCTGAGGGCTCCCCAAGAGGCTGACCGACACAAGTGAGGAGGCAGGGTGGAAGACCCTGCACTCATGGGATCTGGAGTGCTGGGCTTCACTGGGATTTTCCACCCTCCTCCCACACGGATCATCTACGAGTGTCCATTGCTTGCCTGTATGCCTGCAATGAACAAGCGACACTTGAAATGAAAAATACACTAGCACTAAAACAAAAGCCCTCAGGGATAAATCCAACAAGATGTACAAGATCTTATTTATTTTTGTTTTTTGTAAGGGGTGGCTGGTCTCAAACTTCTGGTTTCAAGCCATCCTCCTGCCTCAGCCTCCCAGATGTACAAGATTTATATGAGGAAAATTAAGCCTCTGATGGAAGAAATCAAATATCTCAATCAATGGAAAGTTTTCTTCCACTGAATTTTAAAAGCAAATTTTGACTCACCCTCATCCTGCTCTCCTTCACAGTGATAGCTGACAGAAAAATTTCCCAAACAAAAGTAGCCTCATGGAGCTGCAGCAACAGATAAACAGCTCGGGGCCTCCACCCCTATCAGCTGCAGTGAGGAAGGGGACTCCGAGTGAGTGCTGCCAGAGAAAATACAAATAACCTTAGTATATTTTTTTGTGTCACATATTGCATGGAACATACTCAGACTTAAAAAGTTACGAAATTATTCACAGTTTGTCTAAACTCTGAATTTGACTAGGCCTCCCAGATTTTTCTTTGCTATATCTGGCAACCCTACACCAAGGCTTCACCGTAACAAGACTTGGAACAAGGAAAAGCAACAAACCCCTTAGGTGTCTGACATTTTCCAAAGCCTTTTCTACTCTTTTTGCCTCTGGATTTTACTACATGTCTGAGAGGAAAGAAAAACAGGTATCCCCATCCTCATGAGCCAGATGAGAGGAAAAAAAGAAAAAAAACAGGCACCAAGCAACAGGGCAGATCACACGGGTCAGGAACACAGCTGGGTCTAATCATTCTCCAGCACACCTATTCAATGAGCCCAGTGAGGCTCAACCTTGGCTACACATTTGGAGACACCTGGGAGGCTGCCAGAAGAACAGATGCCTGGGCCCCACCCCTAAGGATTCCAATCTCGTTGGTCTGGAGTGGTGCCTGGGTATCTTTTTTAAAACAGTCTGTCATGGAAAAAATTTAAAGATATATAAAAGCAGATAATCAAGGATAATGAACCCCCAGAGACTCAGTCACTCAAGTTTCAGAAATATCAACTCATGGCTAGTCTCATTTTGCATACCAGTGCCGTCCAGTAGAATATTCTGCAGGGATGGAAATGTTTAGTATCCGAAGTATCCAATATGGCAGTCCCCTAGTCACATGTGATTACCGAGTGCCTGAAATGTGGCTGGTGTCACAGAGGAACTGAATTTAATTTTTAGGAAGTTTTAATTAACTTAAATAGCACTCTATATTGAACAGCACAGAGCAACACCCTCACCCTTTTCTCCCCCCACCATTTTGAAGCAAATCCCAGACACATTATCTTATCCATATCTCTTTTTTTTTGAGTTGGAGTCTCACTCTGTCACCCAGACTGGAGTGCAGTGGCACGCTCCCGGCCACCGCGGCCTCGACCTGCTGGGCTCCAGCAATCCTTCCACCTCAGCCTTCCAAGTAGCTGGAACTACAGGCGCGTGCTACCACGCCCGGCTAATATTTTATTTATTGTAGAGATGAGGTCTCACCAAGTTGCCTGGGCAGATCTCGAACCCGTGGGCTCAGGCAATCCACTCACCTCGGCCTCCCAAAGTGCTGGGATTACAGGCTGAGCCACCGAGCTTGGCCATATCTTTTAAAGCTTTCCAGATGATTCAAACGTGAAACCACAGTTGGAAAGCAGTTGTATTAGCCCATGTGTACTGCTATAACAAAATACCTGGGACTGAGTAACTTCTAAATAAAAGAAATTTATTTTGTTCAGTTTTGAAACCTAGAAAGTTCAAGAGCAAGGCACTGGCAGTTTCAGTTGTCTGACCATGACTGCTGTCTGCTTCCAAGATGGTACCTCACTGTTGTAGCCACCAGAGGGGAGGAACAGTGTCCTTACATTGGAAAGATGAGCAGGCTGAACACTGCCTGAAGCCTCACAAGGGAGAGGGTCACATGACTCAATTGTCTCTCTTTCTCCCTCCCTCTTTTTAAGTCAGGATCTCACTCAGTCACCCAGGCTGGAATGCAGTGGTGCAATCATAGTTCACGGCAGCCTCGAACTCCTGCCTCAGTCTCCCAAGCAGCTGGGACTACAGGCGTGGGCCACCACACTTGGTTGATTGTTATTTATTTAGTTTTTTTTAGTAGAGCCAGGGGGCAGAGAAAGAGTGTCTTACTATTATGCCCAGGCTGGTCTCAAACTCCTGGCCTCAAAGAATTCTCCCACCTCTGCCTCCCAAGATGCTGGGATTACAGGCATAAGTCACCACACCTGGCCCTTATTCACCTCTTAAAGGCCCCACTCCTTAATACTAGCACACTGGCAATACCTAAATTTTGGAGGGGACACATTTCAATCATAGCACTAGTCAATCACATATTCAACACTAACGCTCCATTTGTATAGAGAACAGACCTTCAGTAACCTCACAACCTTGAGAACAAGATTCTCAACCTTAAGTGCACATTCAGATCACCTGGAGAACTATACCCATGCCTGGGCTCTAGCCCCAGAGATTCCAATTTATCTATTTGGGGCTGTGGCTTCTTTCTCCTTTTTCCAGAAGCTCTTCATGGGATTTAAACATACAGTGAGGGCTGAGAATCACCACTTTGAAGTCTTTCTACATAAAGTATTTTCTACCAGAATTAGCATCACCCAAGAGGCAGTTAGAAAGGCAGAATTTCTAGCCGGGTGTGGTAGCACGTGCCTGTAGTTCCGGCTACTTGAAAGGCTGAGGCTGAAGGATCACCAGAGCCCAGCAGGTCAAGGCCGCGGTGGCCAGGAGCGTGCCACTGCACTCCAGTCTGGGCGACAGAGTAAGACTCCAACTCAAAAAAAAAAAGAAAAAAAAAAAAGAAAAGCAGAATTTCAGGGCTCACCCTAGACTTTCTGATTCAGAATTTGCATTTTAAGATAGTCCCCCAGGTGACTTATATGCACATTAAAGTTTGAGGGTTCAACCGTGGCTCTCAAAGTGTGGTCCAGAGGTCTCAGATTACCTGAGAAATAGAAATACTTGGTCTCACCCCAGAACTCCAGAATCAGAAACTCTGGGAGTAGAACCCTGCAAACGGTATTTTAAACAGTTCCATGCTGTTAGATATGGGGTGATACTCAAGTTAGAGACCCACTGCTCTGGAGTCTCAAACATAACTCCACATCACTACAAATCTATAACTCCAGCCAGCAAGAGATGATGATAACAATTACTCTATTTCAAAAGCGAAGCTGAAGTCATCCTCGGGCTCCCACACAAACAATTATACATAAAATATCTCTATAATCCATAGGAATAGTGGGGAGGAATTAAAGAAACAAAGAAAGAAACCTGGGGCCCCTGGGTGTAGAGACAAACCCTATAATCCTCATACCCCTTAGAACAGCACAAGCCAATAATTGATGTTCATAACAATGTCCTGAACATTAAATGCTTAAATTGTGCTCCATCCATTCTCCTTAAGAAACCAACTAAGTTTTTATTTTAAAAACATTTCTGGCCGGGCTCAGTAGCTCAGCCTATAATCCTAGCACTTTGGGAGGCCGAGGCGAGTAGATTGCCTGAGCCCGTGGATTCAAGATCAGCCCAGGCAACTTGGCGAGACCTCGTCTCTACAATAAATCAAAAAATTAGCCAGACGTGGTAGCGCGCACCTATAGTTCCGGCTACTTGGAAGGCTGAAGTGGAAGGCTCGCCAGCCCAGCAGGTCAATAATGGGTGGCCATGAGCGTGCCACTGCACTCCAGTCTGGGCGACAGAGTGAGACTCCAACTCAAAATATAGAGTTGGAGTCTCACTCTGTCGCCCAG
>CAUYQG010179739.1:0-13864 GCA_963574415.1 Tarsius wallacei | reverse complement strand
TACTGTAAGAAAGGGATTGGCAGCAGCGGGAAACTGCCAGGGGAGGTAGGGGGGCACACTTCATCAATAAGGGTGCCTGCATAATAAACATTTGTATACATAACCCTGAATTGTACCCCACATCTTTAAAATTAAAAAATTTTTAAATGCAATTAGGACCTTTAATAAAAGATAAAACAATAAAACTTTAATAAAAGAAAAAAATCTTTTTTTTTTTTTTTGAATTGGAGTCTTACTCTGTTGCCCAGACTGGAGTGCAGTGGCCGCTGCCGGCCACTGCAGCCTTGACCTGCTGGGCTCCACCAATCCTTCCAAGTAGCTGGAACTACAGGCGCGCACTACCACGCCCGGCTAATTTTTTTTATTTATTTATTGTAGAGATGAGGTCTTGCCAAGTTGCCCAGGCGGGTCTCGAACCGACGGGCTCAAGGCAACCCACTCACCTCAGCCTCCCAAAGCGCAGGATTACAGGCTGAGTCACCGAGCCTGGCTGAAAAAATCTTTTTTTAAAAAAGGGATTGGCAATAGTGGGAATCTGCTGGGGGAGGGGGGACACGCCTCATCCACAAGGGTACCATGTAATGAACATCCGTATTCCTAACCCTGATTGTACCCCACGTCTTTAAAATAAAAAATGAAAAAAAAGTCCCAAGGGCTTCATGTCCATTCTCGTCAGAAAGAGGCAGATCTGGAAAAGGGCTGTTGTAGGTAGCGTGACCAACTGTCCCAGTTTTTCCAGGATTGGTGCGTGTGGGTGTGTGTGTCTCAGATGTGGGACTTTCAGCTTTTAAAATAGAAGCGAGGGATTTCCCAGGACACAAAAATTTCAGGGCTAAACCTGAGAAAATCCTGGGCAGCCGGGCAAGGCGGGCTGCCCTAGTTGTAAGCACATGAGTTGTAAGGATGTGGGTGTGATGATTCCATTGAGTCAGAAAACAACCCTTTTCTTTTCCGACCTTACCCCATCATAGCCCCCTTTGGGTCTAATTCTTTACCGGTGCCCTTGGGTGACATCTAAGGCAAAGCTCATGAACTTGATTGTCCTCTTAGGTCATACAGATTTTCAGTCTTTTTTTTTTTTTGAGTCAGGGGCTTCCCTCTGTCGCCCAGGCTGGAGTGCAGTGGCACAATCACGGCTCACCATGGCCTCGACCTCCTGGGCTCAGGTGATCCTCCTGCCTCAGCCTCCCGAGTAGCTGGGACTGCAGGCGCAGGCCTCCATGCCCAGCTCTTTTTGTTGTTGTTGTTGTTGTTGTTGTTGTTGTTGCGGAGACGAGGTCTCCCTATGTTGCCCAGGCTGGTTTCGAACTCCTGGGCTCAAGCAGTCCTCCCGCCTTGGCCTCCCATTCCGGGGATGACAGGCGTGAGCCACCGCGCCCAGCCAGTCACTTTTTTTTTTTAAGTCACATGCAAGAAAAAGAATGTTGAATGATTTCAATGCTTTTGACAGGTTGCCTGCAGCTGCGGAGCGAGCGGGGTCGGCTTTTTCTTTATTTCACAAGGCTGCAGATCTTTCACCTGCAGCTCCTCCGGCACCTGGACTGCACACCTCCTCCAGCTGGTCACCCGGGGACGTCTCACTCCGTCCCGGGGATCCGGCGGGACATTGCCCGCGTCTGCCCGCAGGCCTCTCAGTCTGCCGCCAGGTGGCGCCCGTGCAAAGGAGAAAACGCCGCCCCATCCATTCGTTCCTATTCCCATTCTCCGTCTCTCTGTCTCTTTCTGTCTCTCTATCTCTGTCTCTTGTCTCTCCCTCTCTCTTTCTGCTTTTTCTCTCTGCCTCTCTCCTTTCTCTGTTTTATATATCTTTCTCTGTGTGTCTTCTCTCCCTCCCTCTCTCTTTCTGTCTCTCTTTTACTTTCTCTCTTCCTCTGTCTCTCTCTCTTTTGTCTCTCTCTTGTTGTTTCTCTCTCTCCCTCTTTTTCTGTCTCTTTTTCCGTTTCTCTTTCTCTTTCTGTCTTTCTCTGTCTCTCTTTCTGTCTCTATCTCCCTCTCTCTGTCTCTTTCTGTTCCTCTTTTTCTCTGTCTCTCTCTCTCCCTTGCTCTTTCTCTATGTCTCTTGCCCTCTCTGTCTCTCCCCTTCTCTCTCTGTTTTCTGCCTCTTTCTGTCTTCTCTCTTTCTCTCTCTCTCTTTATGTCTCTTTCTTTCTCTGCCCCTCTGTTTCTCTCTCTCTCTCCTCTCTCTCTCTCTGTTTTCTGTCCCTCTCCCTCTCCTTCCCTTCCTCCCTCTCTCCACCTCTCTGTCTGTCTCTCCCTCTCTCGCTCTCCCTTCTCCCCCCCAGACCCCATCCTCTCTGGGCTCTGCTCCTCATAAAGTACCCTGAAAGGTTCGGCTGAAGGGACCACCACCCCCATCACACCCCTTTGGTGAAGACAGGACGGACCTGCAGTTTTTGTGGACAAACACACAGGAACAAAATGAAAGACCTTTCAAACCTCAGCACTCTTTTTCACACCACCAGACGAACAAGAGATGGGGTGGGAGGACATTAGGATGCCATGCCAGGGTGGGATTGACCTCGTTGGTATCTGTCACCCACAGGCCTGAGCAGAGACGGAGACGGCGATGGCGCGACTCTGACATTTCATGTTACATACATGAGGGCGACCCCAAAAGGGGGAATTTATTTATTTAAAATTTGTATTTATTCCTACATGTTTAAACTTCAGTCACCTTCAAAGTACTCTCCGTCTGATGCAACACACCTATCGAAATGCTTTTTCCACTGCTCAAAACAGTTTTTGAGGTCATCCATTGTGATGTTTTTTAGTGCTTCTGTCATTTTTTGTTTCACCTCTTCCCCATCAGCAACATGTTTCCCTTTGAGGACTTTTCTCAGTCAGGGGGAAAAAAAGGTCACTCAGAGTGAGATTGGGTGAATAGGGAGGGTGGGATACAGAGGTCCTGCTGTTTTTGACCAAAAACTGCTGAATGCTCAGCACAGTGTGGGCAGGTGCATTCGTAAATCACCCATCATGAGATGGGTAAGCACATTGAAAGAATATCCAAAAAATTTTCACCGAGCCAGGCACAGTGGCTCATGTCTGTAATCTCAGCACTTTGGGAGGTGGAGGCGAGAGGATTGCCTGAGTCCAGGGGTTCAAGAACAGCCTGGGCAACTTGGTGAGATCTTGTCACTACAATAAATCAAGAAAGATTAGCTGGGCGTGGTGGCATGTGCCTGTGGTTCCAGCACTTGGAAGGCTGAGGCAGAAGGATCACCTGAGCCTGGCAGGTCGAGGCTGTGGTGGCTGTGAGTGAGCTGCTGCACTCCAGCATGGGTGGCAGAGTGAGACTCCAATTCAAAAAAGAAAAAAAAAATTCACCGAGGCCAAATGCAGCCCCTCACAACAAGACTAGCTGGTACACTGATGATGATGGGTTCCTAGAACACTCACCTAGTGGGGAATGCCTGTACTACAAGGGGCCCACACTCCAAAAGGCAATTCCTGTTTTGGGCAGGGGGCGGGGGGGGGGTCTCCCCCCTCGTATGTGCCAAAACCTTGGGAATATTGTCTATGAGCAGGTTTGGAAGTGTTCGTGGTAGTCGCCCATTTTCATAAAACAAAACAAAACAAAACAAAAAACCCAAGTGCTGGTGAAGAGGTCCACACAAAAGGGTTAGATGTGACATTCACCAAAATCGACAGTAGTTGGAAATGTGTGTCATTTCCATTCCATTCTTCTTTTCATTATGAGGATGTACTATGTCCCCCTCCCCCTTCTTAAAAAATTATAGGCAGGGTCTTGCTATGTTGCCCAGGCTGCTCTTGAACTCCTGGGATCAATTGATCCTCCTGCCTCGGCCTCCCAAAGTGTTGGGATGATGGGCGTGAGCCACCAAATCTGGCCTTAGATGTACTATCACTCACAGGAAAACAGTCACTGTGATAAAACATGCTGCATCTAATGACTGGCATGATGTGCGTGGAAGCTGGGGGCAATTCATCCCACGAAAGATCATTTTATTTGATTCTTTTGCAGTGGTTGAGTCATTGCCTTTTCTGTATCCATTTTAGAGATGGGCCTTTTCTGTATCCATTTTGTTGCTGGCACCACCGTTAAATAAATTTCCTTTGGAAAGGAAAACAGAAAGTAGTAGCCTAGAGTTATGAGTTTGGGAACCAAACTATTTTGTGCTTGAAACCCAGTTTCTCCTCATCTTGAGAAAAAGTTGGAGAGCTTGCCTTGAACTCAGAATACCGACCTCTTCCCCTCCACACACACACCAAGGCACAAAGGTTTCCATTTTTGTTCTGTTGTCTGTTTGTTAGAGACGGGGTCTCTGATGCCCGGGCTGGAGTGCAGTGGTGCAATCATAGCTCACCACAGCCTTGAACTTCTGGGCTCAGGCGATCCTTCCTCCTCAGCCTCCTGAGTAGCTGTGACTACAGTCGCACATCATCACGCCTAGCTAATTTTTTTATTTTTTACAGAGATGAGGTCTTGCTCTGTTGTCCAGGCTGGTCCTCGAACTCCTGGGCTCAAGCAATCCTCCAGCCTTGGCCTCCCAAAGTGCTGGAATCACAGGTGTGAGCCACATGGCACCTGGCCTTATCAATTTTTAAACGCGACCGTCTTCATTTGTTTGCTCTCAGCTTTGGGCCAGGAGAAGGTTGTCATCTCAGGCGTATCAGTTTCACTCGAGTATCAAAAGCAGGTAAAGAATGAATGATTGAATAAGTAAGCAAGTGAGTGAGAATTAGCAAACCTCAAATGCAGAATTCCAAGTAATTTTTGCAGGTATTCTACCCTCAAGGTGATAATTCCCCACTCCTTGAGTGTGGGCTGAACATAGTGAAGGCCTTTCAAAGAGTACAGTGGAGTATAACATTACAGCCAAGAAACCTGACCAACTGCACCTCAGCCAGGTCTTCAAGGTCAACATCAACAGTGATGGGTCATGTTCAGGTGTGATGGCTTACACCTGTAATCCCAGCACTTTGGGAGGCCGAGGAGGGAGGATCACTTGAGGCCAGGAGTTCGAGACCATCCTGGACAACATAGCAAGAACTGGTCTCTACACACACACACACACACATAAAAAATCAGCCGGGCATGGTGGTACAGGCCTACGGTCCCAGTTACTCAGGAGGCTGAGGCAGGAGGATCACCTGAGCCCAGTAGCTCGAGGCTGCAGTGAGCCATGGTTGTGTCTCTGCACTCCAGCCTGAGCGACCGAGTGAGACTCCATCTCAAAAAAATAAATAAATAAAAGAGAGGCCATGCACTCAGCACTTGGGTCGGCTGTCTCCCAGCTGAGCCCAACTTTGGAGTCATCCCAGCCCGGGGGACCAGGCATGTGGGTGAAGAGGCTTCCAGAGGGTTCCAGATATTTCCAGTACCAACCACGCAAGGCACCCTCAGCCTCTCCAGTCTTCCCATCTGAAGCTGTGGATATAAAGGGCAGAGGTGGACCATCCCGCTGTGCCCCGCCTGGATTCCTGACTCCCAGACTCCAGGAACAGAGTAAAATGGCAGCTCTTGCCAGGCGCGGTGGCTCACGTCTGTCATTCCAGCACTTGGGGAGGCCGAGACGAGAGGACTACCTGAGCCTAGGGGTTCGAGACCCTCCTGGGCAACATGGCGAGACCTCGCCTCTACCATAAATCAACAAATTAGCTGGGCACGATGGCATGTGCCTGTAGTCCCAGCTACTCGGGAGGCTGAGGTGGGAGGACCACCTGAGTCCAGCAGGTCGAGGTTGTTGTGGCCGTGGCCATGCCCACTAGTGCCTGGGTGACAGAGTGAGACTCCAACTCAAAAAAAGGCAGGGATGTTTTTGTGCCACCATTTGGGATGATTCGGTGTGAGTCAACAGACAGCCAGGGCAGAGGCCTGCATTGGGAGAAGGCGACTGTCCCCGTCTGAAGGGACCAACGTGAGGAGGCCTATGCTCCTACAGTCCCTGCTCTGGTCTGGGTCGCTGCTGAAGGCTCCCGCTGCTGCGTGGCGCCTGGGGGCTGTTTCCAGCCCAGTTGGGAGGCTGGAGGGGGAGGCTGGATGGGGAGGAGAGAGAGCGAAGCTTCTCTCCCCAGCCTCAACAGAGGTGTTGCCTGAAGTCTAGAGGCTCGTACAACGTCCCTCAGAAAAATGGCCGCGATGATGTTCTTCCAGAATCCCAACCTCACGCTCCCTCTCTCCACACTCATAGCCTCCTTAGCCTCCTTCCAGGCTGCCTCCCCAAGCCCTTTGCCCAAGTCCCTGAGGTCCCCAGAGCAGGGAGTGGGGAATGGGGGGGGGTGGAAAACTGTGAGGTCACCCCAAGGTTTGCCTTTTTTTATTTTATTGAGGCAGGGTTTCCCTCTGTCACCCAGGTTGGAGTGCAGGGGCTCGGTCATGGCTCATCACAGCCTCCACCTCCTGGGCTCAAGCGATCCTCCTGCCTCAGTCTCCCAAGTAGCTGGGACTATAGGTGTGTGCCACCATGGCTAGCTAATTTTTAATTTTTTTTTTTTCTGTAGAGATGAGGTCTTGTTGTGTTGTCCAGGTTGGTCTCAAACTCTTGGGTCCAAGTAATCCTCCTGCCTCGGCCTCCAAAACTGCTGGGATGACAAGCATGAGCCACTGGGCCTGGCCTTTAAAATATATATTTTTTTATTTTTATGAACCTGATATTGTGAACAGTTGCAATTGATCTTTCACAGGCCCTTCAGGAAATGACATGTAGTTTATTGTCACATCACACGCTCTTCTCCATTATATTAAGTTGAATTTTTCAGCATCATTGTTTTATTTTCTGAATTAGTTAATTTTTAGTTGACAAGCTGGGTGCAGTGGCTCACACCTGCAATCCCAGCACTTTGGGAGGTTGATATGGGAGGATCTCTTGAGGTCAGGAGCTTTAGACCAGCCCGGGCAACACAGTGAGACCTCATCTGTACCAAAATATAAAAATGAGTAGGGCATGGTGGTGCATGCCTGTAGTACCAGCTACTCGAGAGGCTGAGGTGGGAGGACTGCTTCAGCCCTAGAGGTCAAGGCTGGGGTAAGCTGTGACCATGCCCCTGCACTCCAGCCTGGGTGACAGAGTGAGACCTTGCTTCGGAAAAAAAATTAAATTAAAATTATTAGCCAGGCATGGTGGCGCACACCTGTAGTTCCAGTTACTTGGAAGGCTGAGGCAGAAGGATTGCCTGAGCCCAGCAGGTCCAGGCTGCAGCGTGCCACTGCACTCCAGCCTGGGCAACAGAGTGAGACTCTGATTCAAAAAAATAAAAAAGAAAAGAAAAAAATTGAGGAAACAAAGTGACACAGTGTTTATAGCTATTAAATGTATCTGATGAGAAATGTCTTGGCCAGGCACACTGGCTCACACCTGTCATCCCATCAATTTAGGAGGTGGAAACAAGAGGATTGCCTGAGCCCATGCGTTCGAGACCAGCCTGGGCAACTTGGTGAGAGCTGGTCTCTACAGTAAATTAAAAAAAAAATCAGCCGGGCATGGTGGCACATGCCTGTGGTTCCGGCTACTTGGAAGGCTGAGGCGGAAGGATTGTCTGAGCCCAACGGGTCTAGGTTGCAGTGTCTGTGAGCATGCCATTGCACTCCAGCCTGGGTGACAGAGTGAGACTACCACTCAAAAAAAAAATTAAAAATTGTATGTATTTATGGTGTACAACATGATGCTTTAAAATAGTCTATGTTGTGAAAGGGTTACACAGAGCAGATTCACACACACACTACCTCATATCCTTTTTTTGTGTGCATGGTGAGAACATTTAAAATCTGCCCTCTTAGCAATTTTCAGGAACACAACATGCCGTTATAAACAATAGTCCCCATGTGGTGACATTATTCTCTTAAAGGCCATCCCTTACAGACTTTTCTCACTGTGAGTCTTCAACTGACACAGCAAAAATGTAGACCTGCGAATTTCCTCTCCCTCTCTCTCTCTCTTTCTCTCTCTTTCTCTCTTTCTTTCTCTTTTGAGTCAGAGTCTCACTTTGTTGCCCAGGTTGGAGTGCAGTGACATGATCACAGCTCACTGCGGCCTCAACCTCCTGAGCTCAGGGGATCCTCCCACCTCAGTCTCCTGAGTAGCTGGGACTACAGGTGCGTGCCGCCACACCTGGCTAACTTTTTGATTTTTTTATAGAGATGAAGACTCACTATGTTGCCCAGGCTTGTTTTGAACTCCTGGGCTCAAGCGATCCTTCCGCCTTGGCCTCCCAAAGTGCTGAAATTACAGGCATGAGCCATGGCACCCAGCCAGATCATCAAATTCTCATTCCCAAAACAGACTTACCATTTGCTCTAGCAATTGCACTTCTGGGTAGGTACCCAAAAGAATAGAGAAAAGGCTCCCAAAGACATACTTGTACACCCAAGTTCACAGCGACAGTATTCACAAAAACCAAAGGATGAAAACAATCCAAGTGTCCATCCACGAATGAATGGATAAAGAGAGTGGGGTCGACTGGGCTCGGTGGCTCAGCCTGTAATCCCAGCACTCTGGGAGGCCAAGATGAGTGGATTGCCTGAGACCAGCCCAGGCAACTTGTCGAGACATCGTCTCTACAATAGATCAAAAAACTAGCCAGGTGCGGTAGTGCGTGCCTATAGTTCCGGCTACTTGGAATGCTGAGACAGAAGGATCATTGGAGCACAGCAGGTCGAGGCTGGGGTGGCTGTGAGTGCCCCTGCACTCCAGCCTGGGCGACAGAGTGAGACTCCAACTCAAAAAAAAAAAAGTGGTTGGGTTCTAAATGTAGGCCAGGCATGATGGCTCATGCCGGCACTTTGAGAGACAGAGGTGAGAGGATTGCCTGAGCCCAGGATTCAAGACTAGCCTAGGCAACTTAGTGAGATCTTGCCTCTACAATAAATTAAAAAATTAGCAGGGCATGGTGGCACGCACCTGTAGTTCCAGCTACTTGGAAGACTGAGGTGGAAAGATCATCTGAGCCCAGCAGGTCGAGGCTGGGGTGGGGGTGAGTGTGTCACTGTGCTCCAGCCTGGGCAACAGAGTGGGACTCCAACTCAAAAAAAAAAAAAGAGAGAGAAAGAATGGGGTCTACACATAAATGGAATATTACTCAGTCTTGAAAAGGAGGGACATTCTGACACATGCCACAACATGGATAAAGACATGATACTGAGTGAAATAAGCCAGTCACAAAAGGATGAATACTGTATGACTCCACTTATGGGAGGCACCTTGGCTAGTCAGATTTACAGAGACAGACAGTTGGATGGTGGTTGCCGGGGGGCTAAGGAGAGAGAGGACTAGAAAGTTAGTGGTGAGTGAATGTGGAGTTTCACTTGGAAAAATGCAAAACGTTCTGGAGATGGATGGTGGTCACAGTAGCATGGTGTGGTGAGTGTCCTTAATGTCCTTGACCTGTGTCCTTAAAAATGGCAACTTCTAGCTGGACACAAGGGCTCACAACTATGATCCCAGCACTTTAGGAGGCTGAAGCAGGAGGATTGCTTGAGCCCAGGAGTTTGAGACCAGCCTGGGAAATGTGGCAAGACCTCATCTCTACAAAAAAAAAGTTTATTTTTTTATTTTTATTTTTTTGAGTCAGAGTCTCACTCTGTTGCCCAGGCTGGAGTGCAGTGGTATGATCATGGCCACCGCAGCCTGCTGGGTTCAGGTGATCCTGACATCTCAGTCTTCCAAGTAGCTGCAACTACAGGTGTGGGCCATCACACCCAGCTAATTTTTTTTTATTTATTTATTGTAGAGACGAGGTCTCACCAAGTGCCTGGGCTGGTCTCAAACTCCCCAGGCTCAGACAATCCTCTCACCTCTGCCTCCCAAAGTATTAGGATTACAGGTGTGAGCCACCATGCCCAGCCAAAAATATTTTTTAAAAGTAGCCAGGCATGGTGGTGTGCGTCTTTAGTCCTAGCTACTCGGGGAACTGAGGCGGGAGGATTGCCTGAGCCCAGGAGTTTGAGGCTGTGGTGAGCCATGATCATGCCACTGCACTCCAGCCAGGGCAACAGAGGGAGAATCCAACTCAAAATAATAATAGTAGTAATAATATTTAGAGCTGATATTGTCAGATTCTGTAAAGATCCCCCTCCTCTAACTGTCCACAGACCGTCACAAAGATTGTGTGATATCTGCCAAGGTGAAGGCGTGGCAGGGTGAGGATGGCGGGTATCCCCAGCCTCGCTGGCATCCCCTGGTCTGACTCACCCTGATTTCCCACCTAGATTATCATAACAGCTTCCTAAATAATCTCTCTGTTTCTACCTTCGTTTACTGTCTTGACCATCTGGTCTGGAAGCAGCAGACAGAGGGATCCTTTTAAAATAGAATTGCTAGACTTAGCAAATTAAAATACAGAATGCCCAGCTACATATATTTGAAATTTCAGATATGTTTTTTAAAAATGTTAGTATAAGTATATCTTATGCTGCTTGGTGGGGGGCTATAGTTAGTTATACTTACCACTTTTTATTCATTATCTGGAATTTGAAATCAACTAGGCATCCTGTATGTAACCTGGCACCCTATTTTATTTTATTTATTTATTTTATTTATTTATTTATTATTTTTTTGAGTTGGAGACTCACTCTGTTGCCCAGGCTGGAGTGCAGTGGCATGCTCAAGGCCACCCAAGCATCAACCTGCTGTGCTCTGGTGATCCTTTCACCTCAGTCTTCCAAGTAGCCGGAACTACAGGCACATGCTACCACGTCCAGCTAATTTTTGATTTATTGTATAATTTTTTATTTATTGTAGAGACAAGTTCTCGCTAAGTTGCCCTGGCTGATCTTGAACCCATGGGCTCAGGCAATCCACTCGCTTTGGCCTCCCAAAGTGCTGGGATTACAGGCTGAGCCAATGAGCCCAGTTTTTTTTTATTTTTTTCTGAGTCAGACTCTCACTTTGTTGACCAGGCTGGAGTGCCATGGCACAATCACAGCTCACTGCAGCCTCGACCTTCTGAGCTCAGGTGATCCTTCTGCCTCAGCCTCCCGAGTAGCTGGGACTACAGGTGCCTGCCACCACAGCCGGCTCATTTTTCAACTTTTGTTTTTGGTAGAGATGAGGCCTCACTATATTGCCCAGGCTGGTCTCAAACTCCTGGGATCAGGCAATCCTCCTGCTTCTGCCTCCCAAAGTGCTGGGATTACAGGCATGAGCCATCCCACCTGGCTGCAACTTTATTTTAAACCCTAATCCAGACCATACTCCAAATTCTGAAAAAACTCTTCACTTCACTCAGAGAAAAACATAAAAGTCCTTAAAACAACTGAGGCCTCCTCCCAACTGTTGACTCTATAATCTTGTCTCCTGCTGGTCCCCTGACCTCTGTTCCAGCCACAGTGGATTCCTAGGTCCTTTCTCCCAGGCCATTCCTCAGACACACCAACATGCTTCTGCCTCAGGCCTTTGCAAAGGCTGTTTCCTCTTTCTTTTTTTTTTTTTTTTTAATTTATTGTAGAGATGAGGTCTCGCCTGCCCAGGCGGGTCTTGAACACGTGGGCTCAGACAATCCACTCACCTCAGCCTCCCAAAGGCGCGGGATTACAGGCTGAGCCACCGAGCCCGGCTTGTTGCCTCTTTCTAACAAGCTGTGTCCATCCCCAGATAAAAAGTACAGCTGACTGGGTGCAGTGGCTCTTGCCTGTAATCCCAGCACTTTGGAAGGCTGAGGTGGAAAGATCACTTGAGCCTAGGAGTTTGAGATCAGCCTGGACAACACAGCAAGACCTTGTCTCTACAAGGTGGCACATGCCAGTAGTCCTGGCTACTTGGGAGGCGGAAGCGGGAGGATCACCTGAGTCCAGGAGGTCAAGGCTGTGGTGAACCGTGATTGTGCCTCTGCACTCCAGCCTGGGTGACAGAGTGAGACCCTGACTCTTAAAAAAAAAAATAGATAACTTCCTATAAATTTTTTCTCAGATGTTGCCTTCTCAGTGAGGAACACCTGACAACCTATGTGTCTTAGTCTCTTCGAATTTCTATAACAAAATATTATAGACTGAGTGACTTACACACAACAGAAATTCATTTCTCACAGTTCTGGAGGCTGGGAAGTCCAAGGTCAAGGGGCTAACAGATTCCGTGTCTGGGAGGGCTTGTTTCCTGGTTCATACATAGTACCTTCTCACTATGTCCTCACATAGTGGAAGGGGCAAAGGGGCTCTCTGGGTTCATTATAAGAGCACTAATCCCATTCACAAGGGCTCCACCCTCAAGACCTCCCAAAGGTCTCACCTCTTTTTTTATTTTTTTGAGTCAGGGTCTTACTCTATTATCCAACCTGGAGTGCCGTGACATGATCATGGCTCACTGCAGCCTCAACCTCCCAGACTTAGAGTGAGCCTCCTGCCTCAGCCTCCCGAGTAGTTGGGACTACAGGCATGCACCAGCATGCCTGGCTAATTTTTTTGTAGAGATGAAGTTTAGCAGTGCAACCTAGGCTGTTCTCTAACTCCTGGTCTTAAGCAGACCTCCTGCCTTCGCCTCAAAGTGCTGGGATTACAGGCATAAGATACCGCGCCTGGCTGGCCGCCCCTCTAATATCACCATCTTGGGGTTATGATTTCATCTTATGAATCTTGAGGGGACATGACCTTCAGAACAGAAAACTGCAGCAGGCAGAAGAATGGTCCCCACAAAACGTCCATGTCTTAATCACCAGAATTTGTGAGAACATTACCATAAAATGGTAACAGAGACTTTGCATATGGGATTAAGTCAAGTATCTTGAGATGTGAGGATTAGTCTGGATAATTCAAATGGGCCCAATGTATGCCCAGGCTTCTTATAAGAGAGAGGCAGGACATCCTTGACTGGAATAGCCACTTTCCTTCCTGGGAGAGTCACTTACTATATGGATTAGTAACTTTTTCTGCTGTGATGGTCCCTTTCTCTCCTGGGATGGTCACTTTATCGACTGCAATGGTCACTTTCTCTCCTAGGATGATCACTTTCTCTCTTGGGATGGCCCCTTTTTCTATTGGGATGGTCCCTTTCTGTCCCAGGATGGTCACTTTGTCTACTGGGATGATCACTTTCTGTACTGGGATAGTCACTTTTCTCTGGGCACTATCTTGTTTCTTGTCCAGGGAGGCAAAGAGAGACTAGTGAGGAATTCTTGGAAATTTGGCAACCAGGGGATCCAATGGTTACTAAACTACCTCCCTTCTTCCACCTACAAAAAAATTGATGAGATACTTTCTTATCTCTTTCTCCTTTTCTCTCTGTCTCTCTTTCTGTTTCTCTCTCTTCCTTTCTCTGTCTCTTTTTCTGTCTTCATTTCTCTGTGTGTCTCATTCTTTCTGTCCCTCTTTCTCTGTCTCTCTCTCTCTCTTTCACTCTTATTTCTCTGTCTCTCTTCTCTTTCTCTCTCTCTCTCTCTCTCTCTGTGTGTGTGTGTGTGTGTGTGTGTGTGTGTGTGTGTGTGTGTGTGTGTGTGTATGTGTAAGGCTGAGGCAAAAGACTCGCCGGAGCCCAGTGGGTCGACACTGGGATGGCCATGAGAATGCCACTGCACTCCAGCCTGGACAATGGAGTGAGATTCCAATTGTGTGTACATTTTGCCACAGAAAAAGAAACTCTAGGGGAACCAAGGACAGTTAGAAGCGCCATGAAATAAAGAGAAGTCAGCACGAGAAAGTTCTGGGTGGACATCACTCTCTCTCTCTCTCTTTGTCTTTCTCTCTCTGTTTCTTCTCTCTCTCTTTTCTCTCTGTCTCTGTCTTTCTTTGTTTCTCCCTCCCCTCCCACCTCTTTCTCTTTTTGTTTCTCTCGGTTTCTCTGTCTCTGTCCTCTCTCTCTCTCTCTCTCTCTCTCTCTCTCTCTCTCTCTCTCTCTCTCTCCTCTCTCTCTCTCTCTCTCTCTCTCTCTCTCTCTCTCAGAGTCTCTCGATCTAACACTAACACACAAAAAAAAAA
>CAUYQG010179736.1:0-26203 GCA_963574415.1 Tarsius wallacei | reverse complement strand
TGTGTTGGGTCCTGGGGGAGGTCTGGCATCCTTGGTAATCTGTTATTCTCTCCAGTGTCCTGAAAAAACTCAGTGATCCTTAGTGAGCTGGTACTGTGTCCAGTGCACTGAGGGAGCTCTGGTGTCCTGTGTGAGCTGGGTCTCTATGTTCAGTGTCCTGAGGGATGTATGGGGTCCTTTGTGAGTTGTGATTCCATGCCTAGTGTGTTGACAGAGCTCTGAGGTCCTATGTGAGCAAGGTCTTTACATCCAGTGTCCTGAGGAAGCTCTGGTTTCCTGTGTGAGCTAGAAGTCAGTGTTCAGTATTCTGAGGATGCTTTGTGATTTCATTTGAATCAGGACTATGGTTCCAGTGTCTTCAGAGAGAACTAGAGAACTGTGTGAACTTTGACTTTCTCGAGTGTTCTGAAGTAGGTTTGTGGTCTGGTATGACCTGTAACTCTGTCTTATCCTGTGTCCTGAGAGAGCTCTGGGGTCCTATTTTTCCATTGTCCTGAGGGAGCTCTGGTGTCCCTGAACTGTGATTTTGTGAACATGTCCTGAGGGAGCTCTAGAGTATTTTGTGAACTGCGATTCTGTGATCTGGGTCCTGGGGGAGTTATGGGGTCCTGTGTGACCTTGGCCTCTGTGTTCAGTGTCCCGAGTGGACTATATTGCCTTTTGTTGTTTGGGAGTCTTTGTCCATAGTCCTGAAGTAATTCTAGGGTCCTCTGTGTGCTGGGTCTCTGGACCCAGAGTTTTGATGGAACTCTCACATATTATGTGAGCTAGGACTTTGTGTCCATTGTCCAGAAAAATCTCTAGTGTACAGGGTAAGCTGTGACTGTGTCCAATGTCTTGAGATAGTCAGTGTCCCGTGGTATTGCTGGGATCCTACGTAGCTGAGGCTCTGTACCCAGTGCTCTGAGGGAGCTCTGTGATCCCATGTTAGCTACGACTGTTTTTAGTGACCTTTGTTAGCTCTTGGGTATGATGTGAGCTGTGACTCTGTGTCCATTCCCTGAGGGAGCTGTGGGGTCTTTTTGGGACTTGGAGTCTGTGTCCATAGTCCTGATGTAACACTAGTGTCCTGTGCCTAGACTCAGTGTCCAGTTTTGAGGAAGTTTTCACATTCTATGTGACCTAGAGCTCTGTGCCCAATGGTCTGAAGGAGCTCTGTGATCCCATGTAGCTAGGACTCTTTCTAGTGACCTTTGTAAACTCTGGGGTACTGTGTGAGCTGCAACTCAGTTTGCAGTGTCCTGCAGGATTGGTGTCCTGCAAGTCTGTGTATAGTCTTGAGGTAAATCTAGGGTCCTATGCTGGGATTCAGTGTCATGTTTTGACGAAACTCTCACATCCTATGTGAGTTAGGACTCCTTGTCCAGTGTCCTCAAAGAGCTCTAGTGTACTGTTTGAGCTGACTCTGTGTCCATTTTCCTGAGAGATGTCTGTGGTCCTGTGTGACCTCTGACTCTGTGTCCAGGGACCTGAGGTAGCTCTGAGATGGTATGTGATCTAGGACCCCGTGCCCAGAGTTCTGAGAGAACTCTGTGATACCACGTGAGGTAGGACTCTGTTTCCAGTGACCTCTGGGTTCTTGTTGAGCTGTGACTCTGTGTCAAGTGTTCTGAGGGACCTCTGGTTCTAGTGTCGTGTATGAGATTTTTTGTTTCTAGTGCCCAAAGAGGGTTGTTGGATGCTTTGTAATCCAGGAATCCATATCCAGCGTCCTGAGAGATCTCTGGGGTCCTGAGTGAGCAGGAAGCTCTAAGGCTCTATGTGAGCTCAGACTCTGCGTCCAGTGTCCTCTGGAAGCTTTGGGGACATTTGTGAACTGTGATACTTTGTCAAGTGTCTTGAGGGAACTCTGGGACCCTAAGTAATCTGGGACTCTGTGTCCAGTGTCCTAAGTCAGATTTTAGATCCTCTGTGGACTGAGACTATGAGTCAATTGTCCTGAAAGAATGCTGGGGTTCTTTGTGAGCTCAGAACTCTCTGGTTCTATAAAAGCTGGGACACTGTGTCCATCAAGTTGAAAGTGGTCCGGGGTCTGATATGAATTGTGATCCTGTGTGCAGTATCATGAAGTAGGTCTAGAGTTTGTCGTGACCTGTGTTTCTGTTTCCAATATCCTATATAAGCTGGGACTCTGTGTCCAGTGTTTAGATAGTGCTCTTGAGTACACTGTGGTCTGTTACTCTGTGTCCAGTGTGATGAGGGAGTTCTTTGGTCTTCTGTGAGTTGAACATTATGAGGTGTATTAGGAAATGCGACTCTTTGTCCAGTGATGTGTGTAAGTTCTGGGGTCCTTGTGAGTTGAGACTATGTGTCCAGTGTCTTGAGAGATCTCTGGAGTCTTCTGTTGGCTGATACCCTGTGTTCATTTTCCTGAGGGAAGTCTGGGCAACTGAGTGAGCTGGGACTCAGTGACCAGTGTTCTGAGGGAGAACCTGTGTGAGCTGTGATTCTGGGTCACAAAAAAATGTCTGGAGTTCATTGTGAGATGTGACTCTGTTTCCAGTAACCTGAGGGAGCTGTGAGGTTCAATGAAAAATGGAATTCTGTGTCCAGGGTCCTGAGCAAGTGCTGGGCATTTTTGTGAGCTGTGACTCTTTTTTCTATGTCCTCGGGGAGGTCTGAACTCTTGTGTGAGCTGTGTCTCCATGTCAGGTGTTCTGATGGAGCTCTGAGGTTCTATCTAAGCAGGGTCTCTGTGTCTAATGTCCCAAGGTAGCTGTAAGATTCCGTGTGAGCTGGGACCCTGTGTCCCAGTGTGTCTGTGTACTCAGTGAGCTCTGGTGTGTGTGTGAGCTATGTGTGCAGTGTCCTGAGAAAACTCTTTTGCTCTGTGTGTGTGGAACCCCATTTTCACTGTTCTGAGGGAGCTCTGGTGTTCTAGGTAAGCTGGGACTCTTTGTACAGTGTTAAGGGAGCTATGTTTTGCCATGTGTGCTAGGACTTTATGTTCAGTGTCCCAAGGGAGTTCTGGGGTCTGGTGTGAACTGGGACTCAGTGTACAGTGTTCTGAAGAAGCTCTGTTGTCCAGTGTTTGCTAGGGCACTGTCTGGTCTCCTAAAGAAAATCTGGAGTTCTTTGTGAATTGTATCTCTGTGTACAGTGTCCTGAAGAAGGTTTGCAGACCTGTGTGATCTGTGATTCTGTGTCCAATGTCCTAGCCAACTCCAGTGTTCTATGTGAGGTGGAACACTGTGTCCAGTGTGCTGGCAAAGCATTGATGTCTTATTTGACTTGTAACTCAGTGTCAAATGTCCTAAGGGATTTCTGGTGTCTTGTGTGAGCTGTGACTCTGTGTCCAGTGTACTGAAAGGTCTGGTATCCTTTGTGAACTGTTACTCTATGACCAGTGTCCTGAGAGAGTTCTTTGTGAGCTGGTAGTTCTGAAGTCCTATGAGAGGTGTGACTCTTTGTTCTGTGTCTGTAGGGATCTCAGGAATGCTATGCGAGCTGGAACTTGGTGTCTAGTGTCCTGTGAAAGCTCTGGAGTCTGGAGTGGGTTGAGATGGTGTGTCCAGTGTCCTGAGGGAGCCCTGAGGTCCTGAATGAACTGGGATTCAGTGTCCAGTTTCTGAGGGAGCCTTGGTATCCTATGTCAGCTAGGATTTTGTATCCAGTGTCTTGAGATAGCTCTGGTGTACTATGTGTGTTGTGACTCTGTGTAAGTATCTGGATGGAGGGCTGGGATCCTCTGGGACTTGTGACAGTATGTCCAGTGTCCAAGTGAGGTTTGGGTCCTGCATGAACTGTGACTGTCTGTCCTGTATTGTGGGGAAGACTGGTGTCCTTGGTGAGCTGTGACTCTGTGTCCATTTACCTGAAGGAGCTCTGAGGTCCAATGAAAGCTGGGATTCTGAGTCCAGAGTTCTGAGTGACTGCTGGGGTCCTTTTTGAACTGTGACTCTGTGTCATATGTCCTGAGAGAGGTCTGGAATTCAATCCGAGCTGTGTCTCCATGTCCAGTGTTCTGATGGAGCTCTGATATCTGTTGTGATCATTGTCTGTATGTCTACTTTCCTTAATTAGCTCTAGATCCTATGTGAGCTGAGGCTCTGTGACAAGTGTCCTCAGTGAGCTCTGGAGTTCTGTGTGAGCTGTGATTCCATGTGCAGTGCCATGATGAAGCACTGAGGTCCCAAGTGAGCAGGAACTTTATTTTCTTTTTCCTGAAGGAACTCTGGGTCTTATGTGAGCTGGGACTTTATTCACTGTGAAGAGGAATGTGTGGAGTCCTGTGTGATATGTGACAATGTGTCCAGCATCCTGAGGGAGTACTTGGGTCCTACTGAGTCGGACCTCTGTGTATAATGTCGTGAGGGATCTCTGGAGTCTTTTATGAACAGTCACTTAATTTTAGGTGTCCTGATGGAGCTTTGAGGTCCTATTTGAGCAGGGTCTCTGAGTCCAATGTCTTGAAAAAACTTTTGGTTCCTGTGTGAGTTAGGACTCAGAGTATTGTATTCTGTGAGTGCTATGTGGTCTCATTTGAGCCAGGACTACGGATCTAGTATCCTCAGGGCAACTAGAAAACTGTGTGTGCTTTGATTCTGAGTGGAGTGTCCACAAGCAGGTCTGTAGTTTGAGGAGACCTGTTACTCAGTGTATATCCTGTATCCTGAGGTAGCTCTGGGATCCTATGTGAACTGGGATGCTGTGTTCAGCATCCTGAGGGAGATTTTGGGTCCTGTTGAGTTGGACCTCTGTGTAAGGGAGTCTTGTGTGAGCTGTAGTTGTGTCCAGTGTCCTGAGAGGGATCAGGTGTCTTTGTGTGAGGTAGTGTCCTGAGTGAGCTCTGGGGCTAATTGTGAGCTGAGTCTCTGTGCCCAGTGTCCTGAAGGAGCTGTGAGATCTTTTGTGGGCTGTTACTCTGTTTCCATATTCCTGAGGTAACTCTAGAAAACTGTGTGTGCTTGGACTTGTTGTCCAGGTATTTGAGGGAGCTCTTGCATCCTATGTGAGCTAGGGCTCTTGCATCCTATGTGAGCTAGGGCTCTGTGTCCCAAGTCCTGTGAGATCTCTTAGCATACTGTGTGAGCTGTAACTCTGTGTCCAATGTCCTGAGGGATTTCTATGGTCCTTTGTGACCGGTTACTCTGTATACAGTGTCGAGGTATCTCTGGGATCTTATATGACTGGGCTCTTTGCCCAATGTTCTGAGGAAACTCTGTGATTCCATTTGAGCTAGGACTCTTATTTTCAGTGTGCTTTGTGAACTCTTGGTCCGTGTGTGAGATCCTATTCTGTGTCCAGTGTCCTGAGGCAGCTGCGGGGTCTTTTGTGGGCTGGGATTCTGTGTTCATACTCCAGAAGTAACTCTAGGATTATGTGTGGACTGGGACTCAGTTTCCAGTGTTTTGAAAAATCTCTCACATCCTGTGTGTGCTTGTGCTCTGTGTCCAGTTTACAGAGAGAACTCTAGCATACTGTGTGAGCTGTGACTCTGTATCCAATATCCTGAAGGATGTCTGGGGTCCTGTGTGACCTGTGACTCTGTGTCGAGTGGCCCGAGATAGCACTGGAATCCTATGTGAGCTGGGAGTCTGTGTCCAGCATTGTGAGGGAGCTCTGTGATCCAAAGTGAGCTCTGTAATCCACTGTTTCTGGGGACCTTTGGGAGCTTGGGAGTCTTGGGTGAGCTGTGACTCTGTGTCCATTGTTTTGTGAGATCTGGTGTCCTGTGTTGGCTGTAACTTGGTGTTCAGTGACCTAAGAAGGATCTCAAATTCTATGTTAGCTGGGACTTTGTGTCCAGTGTCCTGAGAGAGCTCTGGGGTCCTGAGTGAGCTGGGAACTCTAAGATTCTATGTGAACTCAGACTCTGTGTGCAGCGTACTCAGTGAGAAGTGAGTTCCTGTGTGAACTGTAACTCTGTGTCCAGTGTTTGGAGGGAGCTTTGCTGTGCTATGTGAACTGAGACTCTGTGTCCAGTGTCCTAAGGGAGTTTTGGGATTTCTGCAGTCTGGGACTCAGCGTCAATTGTCCTCTGACAACTCTGGAGTTTTCTGGGGGTTCAGAATGATTTGGCACTATGAAAGCAGGTTCTCTGTGTCCAGTGTCTTTAAAGTTATCGGAGGTCAAGTGTGACCTGCTACTCTGTGCCCAGTGTGCTGAGGTAGCTTTAGGGTCTTTTGAGAGTTGCCAATTCTAGGATCCAGTTGAAAATATGAGTCTGTCTTCATTGATGTGAGTAAGCTCTGGGGTCCTATGTTGACCTGGGACTCTTTGTCCAGTATCTTGAGAGAACTCTGGGGTCCTGTGTTCGTTAAGATCCTATGTCCTTTCACCTGAGGGAGTTCCAGAGTTCTGTGTGAGCTAGAACACACTGTTCAGTGTTCTTAGGGAGAAATTGGGTCCTATGTGAGCTAAGATTTTGTGTCCAGTGTCCTGTGGTAGCTATAGGCTCCTGTATAAATTGTGATTTTGCACATCGTGTCCTGAGAGAGAAGAGGAGTCCTGTTTCACCTATGATTCTGTGTCCAATGCCAGAGGGAGCTCTAGGGTCTTGTGTGATCTGGGAATTTGGTGTCCTCCGGGAATATCATCCTGTGTCCAGTTCTCTGAAGAAATTCGGGCACTGTAAAATGTCATGAGGGAAAGCTGTGTCCTGTCTGGTCTTGGACTCTGTGTCAAGTATCCAGGGATAATTCTGGGGTCCTATGTGACCTGAGACCCTGTGTCCAGAGTCTTGAGAGAACTTTGGGGTCCTGAATGAGATAGAGCTCTCTATTCATGTTCTGAGAGAAATATGTGTGTCCTTGTGAGCCTGGACTCTGTGTCCAGTGGCCTTTGGGATCTCTCACAGTATCCTGAAGGAGGTCTGTGGTCCTGTGTTGCCTGTATTTTTCTGCCCTCTGTACTGAGGGAACTCTGTAGTCCAATGGGAACTGGGACATGGTTCTCAGTGACCTGTTGGACCTCTGATGTTCTACTTGACTTGTGACTTGGTGTCCAGTATTGTGAGGGATCACGATGTCTTGTGAAAATTATAACTCTGTGCACAGTGTCCTGAGAGACCTGGTTTCCTGTGTGGCCTGTGACTGTTCCCAGTGTCCTGATATAGCATTGAAATTCTTTGTGTTCTGAAAAATTGGGTACAGTGTCCAAAGAGATTTCAGGGGCTTGTGTGAACCAGAAATTCTGAGGTCCTAAGTTAACTTGGAGTCTGTTTCAGTGTCATGATAGAGCTTTGCGGTCCAATGTAGGCTGAGACTTGTGTTCTGTGTTCTGAGGAAGCTCTGGGATGCTGTGTGTGCTGGGATTTTGTTTCCAGCGCATTAATTGTTCGCTGTAATTCCATGTGAGCTAGGACTTTGTGCCCAGGCTTCTGAGAGAACTTTGGCATCCTGTGTGAGCTGTGACTATGTGTACAATATTCTGAAGGAGGTCTTGGGTCACTTGGATGTTTTCTCTGTGTCCAGTGTTCTGAAAATGATCTGGGATCTTCTCTGGACTGGAACACCATGTTCAGTGTCATAACAGAGAGGGAGGTTCTGTATGAGATGGGTTATTTTGTGTCCTATGTGATCTGGGACTTTGCCTATAGTTTCCTTCGGTTGACAAGGGATCTTGTGTGAGCTGGGACTATAAGTCCAGCATCCTGATGGAACTCCAGTGTCATGAAACTGGTGTCCTGTGTGGGCTGGGACTCTGTGTCGAGTGTCCTGACTGTATTCTGGAATTATGTGTGGTCTGAGACTCTGTGTCCTGAGACATGAGGGACTTCTGGGGTCCTGAGTGACCTGAGAACTCTGGTCGCTAGTGTGAAATGTGACTTTGTGTCCAGAGTCTTAAGGGAACTCTGGGGTCCAGTGTTAGAAGGTATTCTGTATCCAGTGTTCTGTGAAGACCCACTTGTCATATGTATTCTGGAACACTGTGTCCAGTGTCCTGAGGGAACTCTGGAGTCCTATGTGATCTGGGATACTGTGTACATTTTCTGCAAGAATTCTGCTGTCCTTTGTTTGCTAGGACACTGTTCCAGTATCCCGAGTATAAATTGAATTTCTGTGTGAGCTGTAATTCTGTGTACAGTCTCCTGAAGGAGGTCTGCAATTCTATTTGACCTGTGACTCTGTGTTCAGCGTCCTGAAGGATCTCTGGTATTCTATGTGACCTGGGACACTTTCCAGTGTGGTGGAAGATCTCTGATATACTATGTGACCTGTAACTTGGTGTCCAGTGTCTTGCGGGATCTCGGGTGTCTTGTGTAAGCTGTGACTCTGTGTATAGTTTACTGAGAGGTCTGTTAGTCTGTGTGAACTGTCCCTCTGGGACCAGTGACCTGGGAGAGCTCCATGAGAGCTGGAAGCTCTGAGGTCTTATGAGAGATAGGACTCTGTGTTCATTGTCTGTAGGGAGCTCTAGGGTCCTGTGCAAACTGAGACTGTGTTCCCGGTGTCCTTAGGGAGCTCTAGAGTCCTGAATGAACTGGAGCTTTGTCCACTTTATTGAGGGTGCTCTGGCATCCTATGTGAGCTAGGACTCTCTATGAAATGCCCTGAGGAAACTCTGGTATCCTGTGTGTGTTATAACTCTGTGTACATTGTCCTGAGAGAAGGCTTGTATCCTCTGTGACTTGTGACACTATGTCCAGTGTCCTTTGGGAAATCTGGGGTTCTATGTTAGTTGTGATTTTGTGTCCTGGGTCCTGAGAAAGATCTGAGATTCCGTTTGAGTTGTAACTCTGTGTTCAGTGATGTGAGAAAGCTCTGAGGCCCAATGAAGACTTGGATTCTGTATCCAGTGTCCTGATTGAGTACTGGGATTTATTGTAAGCTGTGACTCTGTGTCCTATGTTCTGAGGGAGGCATTTGGTACTGTGTGAGTTGTGACTTCATGGGAAGTGTCTTGGTGGGACTCTGAGGTTCTATGTGAGCAGGATCTCTCTTTTCAGTGTTTAAGATAGCTATGAAATCCCATGTGAACTGGAAATCTGTTACCAGCATTCTTAGTGAGTTCTGGAGTCCTGTATGAGGTGTAACTCCATGTCCAGGGTCATGGTGGAGCTCTGAGGTCTTGTTTGAGCAGAGAGCCCATTTTCATTTTCCTCAGGGAGCTCCATGGTCTTCTGTGAACTGTGACTCTGTATTCAGAACCCTGAGTATGGTGTGTGGTCCTGTGTCATGTGCAACACTCTGTCCAGTTTTCTGTTATGTCCAGTGGTGTCCAGTGTATGGCGGGATCTCGGGTGTATCTAAGTTATCTCTGGGGTTCTATGTGAACTGTGATTCTGTGTCCAGTGTCCTGGGATAGGTGGACATCTTGGGTGATTTGTCACTTTGTGTCCACTGTCCTGAGGGAGTTATGAGATTCAATGAGAGCTAGGATTCTATGTTCAGTGTCTGTAGGGAGCTCTGCTGTACGGTGTGAGCTAAGATTCTGTTCTGTGTCCTGAGGGCATTGGAGTCCTGTGTGAACTGTGACTCCATGTGAGGAGTACTGATGGAGCTCTTGAATCAATGTGAATAGGGTCTCTGAGGACAATCTTGATTCCTGTGTGAGCTAGGATTAAGATTTCAACATTTAAAGGGTGCTCAGTGGTCTCATTTGAGACAGGATTTTGGGTCCATATTCCTTAATGAGTACTGGACAACTGTGAGAGTCTTGACTCTGCGTACAACTGTCCTCAAGGAAGTCTGATGTGCAATGTGACCTGTGACTTGAGGTCTTGTCCTGTGTCCTAAGGGAGCTCTTGGGTCCTATGTAACCTGGGACACTGTGTCCAGTGCCCTAATGGTGCCTTAAAATCCTATTTAGCCTGTGGTTCTTGACCAGCCTACTGAGGAAGCTTGTTTATCCTTTTGAGCTGTGCATCTGTGTACAGTCTTGAGAGAGTTCTGGAGTCTTGTGTGAACTCTGATTCAGTGTCTAGTGTCCTAAGAGATGTCAGATGTCTTTTGTGAGGTGTTACTCTGTGTCTGGTGTCTTGAGGGATCTCTATAATCCTTTGTGAGTTGGAACTGAGTCCAGTGTCTTGGGGAAGCACTGGTCTCCTGTGTGAGCTGGGCTTCTGTGTACAATGCCCTGAGGAAGCTTTTTTGTGCTGGGATACTGTGTGCATAATCCTGGAGTAACCCTAGGGTTCTGTGTATACTGAGACTCAGTGTCCAATGTTTTCAGGGAGTTCTTGCATCATATTTTAGATAGGAATCATCTTCCAGTGTCCTGAGGGAGATCTACTGTGTGAGTTGTGACTTTGTGTCCAATATCCTTGGGGAGGTCTGAGGTCTTGTGTGACCTGTGATTCTGCATCCAGTGGCCCAAGGTAGCTCTGGTATCCTATGCGAGCTGGGACTCTATGCCCAGTGTCTGAGGGAGCTCTGTGATGCACTGTGAGGTAGGAATCTGTTTCCCATGATCTGTTAGAACTCTCACATCTTGTGAAAGCTTTGGCTCTATGTCCACTGTCCTCAAGGATCTCTGGCATCTTACATTATCTGTGACTCTGTGTCTAGTCTTTTGAGATGTCTCCTGTCTGAGTCAGCTATTACTCTGTGTCCAGTGCCCTAAGAGGACTCTCGGGTCCTATTTCAGCTGGACAGTGTGTCCAGTGTCCTGAGAGAGCTCTGGGGTCCTGAGTGAACTATGAGCTCTAGGGTCCTATGTGAGTTTGGACTCTGTTTCCAATGTCCTCAGGGAGCTCTGGGGTCACATGTGAATTGTAACTCTGTGACAATGTCTTGAGGGAATTCAGGGGTTCTATGTGAGCTGGGACTCTGTGTCCAGTGTCCTAAGGGAGCTTGGGCCCCTCTCTGAGCTGGAACTTGGATTCAATTGTTTTGAGAGAACTCTGGGGTCCTTTGTGAGATCAGAACTCTCTGGTGCTATATAAGCTGGGACTGTGTCCAGTGTCTTGAAAGTGGTCTGAGGTTCAGTGTGTGCAGTGAATCTGTCCAGAGGTACTTTGTGAACTGGAAATTTTAGGGTCCAATTGGAAATGTGACTCTGTGCCCATTGATGTGTTTAAACTGTGGCGTCCTATGTGAGCGGGGACTCTTTCCAGTATCTTGAGAGAGCTCTGGGGTTTTGTTTTGTCTGGGACCCTGTTTCCACTTTCCTGAGGAAGAAATGGGGTATTGAGTGAGCTGACACCTCGTGTTCCTGTTCTCAGGGAGGATTGGAGTCCCATGTGAGCTAAGATTCTATGTACAATGTCCTGTGTAATCTCCAGTTTCCTCTGTGAGTTGTGAATCGTAGTGTCTGAGGGAGGTCAGGAGTCTTGTATCAGCTATGATTCTTTGCCCAGAGTCCAGAGGGTGCTCTGGGATCCTGTTTGATCTGTGAGTTTGGGGTCTTCTGGGAATATGATCCTATGTCTAGTGCCCTAAGGAGTCATGTATACAATGTGTCAAGTGTTGTGAGGAAGTTCTGTGTCCTGTCTCATCTTGGACACTGTGTAAGTGTCCAGAGGGAGCTCAGGGGTTCTTTGTGACCTGAAACATTGTGTCCACTGTCCTGAGGGAGCTATGTGTTTCTGAGTGACATGGGGCTCTGGGCTCAGTGTTCTGAGGGAGATATGTAAACCCATGTGAGCAAGGACTCTGTCCAGTGACCTCTGAGAATTCTGGGGTCCTGTATGGGTCTTGACTTAGTGCAAGTATTCTGAAAGTGGTTGGACCTCCTGTGTGAACTGGGTCTTTGTGTCCAGTGTTCTGAGGGAGAACCAGGGTCATATATGAGCTGGATCAGAGTCCCCAGTGTCCTGTGGAAGCTCTGATACGCTATTAGAACTGTGAATTGATGTTCAATGTCCTGAGGGAGCTGTGATGTCTTTTGTGAGCTGTGACTGTGTATTGTATCCGGAGAGGTCTAGTATATGTCCTGTGAATCTGTTTCTAGTGTCCTGAGAGAACTCAGGGGCTAGTGTGACCTAGGAGTTCTGAAGTCCAATGTTATCTTGGAAATTTTTTCAGTGTTATGAAGGAGTTCTGGTCTCTGATGTAGGCTGAGACACAGTGTCCAGTGTCCTGATCAAGCTCTGGGGTCCTGTGTGAGCTGTGACTTAGTGTCCAGTGCATTAAGGGAGCTCTGTAATCCTATGTGAGCTAGGGCTCTGTGCCCAGTGTCCTGAGAGAGCTCTGGCATCCTGTGTGAGTTGTGGCTCTGTGTACACTATCTCGAGTGTGGTCTTAGTGCCAGTGTGACATGTGTCTTTGTGTCCAGTATCCTAAGGAAGTTCCGGGTCCTATGTGAGCAGGGACTCTATGTTCAGTGTACTGAGGGAGCTCTGCTCTCTTGTGTGAGCTATGACTCTGTCTTCATTTTTCAGTGGGGACTCAGGCCCTTTGTAAATTTTGAGCTGTGGGGTTTAGTTGCAGATGTGACTGTATGTTCAGAGTCTTAAAAAACCTCTGGTGTACTTTGTGAGCTGTGACTCTGCCCAGTGACTTGATAAACTCTGTGGACATGTGTGAGATAGGACCATTTTTTCAGTGTCCTGGGAGAGTGCAGGGAATATGTGTGGGCTAAGACTTTGTATTTCTTGATGTGATGAAAGTACGAAGTTCTGCATGAACTTGAAATCTGTGGCTGAAAGTGAAAGAATTCTGGGGTCCTCTATGAGCTGGGACTCTATGTTCAGTGTCCTGAGGATGATCTGGGATCCTCTGTGGGCTGGGACATCAGGTCCAGTGTCCTGACAGAACTCTGAGGTGTTGTCCGATTGGTAACTTTGAGGTACTATATGAGCTGAGACTCCATGTCCAGTATCCTGATGGAGCTCTAGGGTCCTATGTGAGTTGTGACTTTGCTACCTCTTTCCTTTGATTGACATGTAGTCTCATGTGAGGTGGGACTCTGTGTCCATCATCCTATAGAGCTCTGATGTCATGTGTAATTTAGGACTCTGTGTCCAGTGTCCTGACGGTACTCTGGGGTTATGTATGGCTGGGGACTCTGTGTCCTAGTCATGAGAGAGTACTGGGGTTCTAAGTGACCTGAGAATTCTGGTGCCTAGTGTAAAATGTGACTTTGTGTCTAGAATTCTGAGGGAGCTCTGGGGTCCTTTGTGATCTGGGACTCAGGAAACAGTGTTCTGAGGAAGCTCAGTTGTCGTATGTGTCCTAGGACACTGTTTGCAGTGAAATGAGTGAAATTTGGAGTACTGTGTGAGTTCAGACCCTGTGTACAGTGTTCTGTGTATGCTATATATTATTATGTATCCCAGAACCCTGTGTCTGGTGTCCTGATGATAATCTGGGGTTCTGTATGAACTTTAACTCTATATACAGTGTCCTTATGGAGGTCTGCGATCTAGTGACCTGTGACTTTGTTTTCAGTTTCCTGAGGGAGCACCGGGGTTCCATGTGAGTTGGAACACCATGTCCAGTGTGTTGGTAGAGCTGCGAGGTTCTATTAGACCTGAAACTGGATACCAAGTGTCCTAAGACACTCTGGAGACTTGTGTGAGCTATGAATCTGTGTACAGTGTACTGAAAGGTCTGGTATTCTGTGTGACTTGTTATTCTTGGATCAGTGCCCTGAGAAAGTTCTGTTTTTGCTATATATTCTCATGTATCATAGGACCCTGTGTCCGGTGTCCTGATGATAATCTGAGGTGAGTTGAGAGCTCTGAGGTCCTATGAGAGCTGTGATTCTATGTTCAGTGTCTGTACGGAACTCTGGGATCTGATATGAGTGGAGATTCGGTGTCCATTTTCCTGAGGTAGCTCTGGAGTCCTGTGTTAGCTGACACTGTGTGTCCAGTATGCTGTAGGAGCTCTGAAGTCCTGTATAACTATGGTCAGAGTGTGGATCAGAGGGAACTCTGGCATCCTATGTGAACTAGGACTCTGTATCCAGTGACCTAAGAGAGCTCTATTATCCTGTGTGTGTTGTGATTCTGTGTACAATGTTCAGGGGAACCCAGAGCATCCAAATGACACAGGACACCGAGTCCCTGGGCATTCAGAACCCCTCTGTGACTTGTGTCACTGTGATACTGTGTTTGGTGCCCTGAGAAAGATCTGGCATTCTATGTGAGCTGTGATTCTGTATCCTGGGTCATGGGAAAGCTCTGGTATTTTGTGTGAGCTGTGTCTATCAGTCCAGTGACCTGAGGGAGCTCTGAAGCCCAGTGTCTGGGATTCTGAGTCCTGTGTCCTGAGCAAGTGCTAGCATTCTTTTTGAGCTGTGATACTGTGTCCTCTGTCCTGAGGGAGGTCTTGAGCTCTGTTTGAGCTGTGACTTGGTGCCAGGTGTCTTGTAGCTCTGAGTTTCTATGTGTCTAGGGTTCCAAGGGAGCTTGGAGAACCAATGAGAGGTGGAACTCTGTGGCCAGTGTCCTCACTGATTTATGGGGTCCTGGGTCAGCTGTAACTCTGTGTTCATTGTCACAATAAAGCTCTAAGGTCCTTGGTGAGCAGGTACTCTTTGTTTTCCTGAGGGAGCTCTGGTGTATTCTGTGAGCTGTGACTCTGTATCCAGTGTCCTAAGGAAGTCTGTTGTCTGTTGTGACACGTGACACTGTTTTCAGTTACCTGAACTTCCTCTGGTGTCCTATGAGAGCTGTGATTCTATGCTTCAGGTTCTGGGGTGGGGAGGTCTGTCATTCTGCGTGATCTGTTATTCTATGTGCTGTGTCCTAAGGAAGCTATGAGGACAAATGAGATCTGGGATTCTGTGTTCAGTGCTCTGAGGGAGTGCTGAATTTCTTTTGTGAGCTCTGATTCTATGTCCTGTGTCGTGAGGGCCATCTGGGGTCCTGTGAGCTGTGACACCATGTGTGTTGTCCTGATGGAGCTCTGAGGTCTCATTTTTGCAGGGTCTCAGTGTCTAATGTCTTGAGTAAGTTCTGGTTTCCTGTGTGAGTTAGGACTCAGTGTTCAGTATTTTGGAGAAGGTCTGTGGTCCCATTTGAACCAGGACTATGGTTTCAGTATACTCTGGGAGAACTGGGGCCCTCGTGTAGCCTGATCTCTGTGTACAGTGTCCTGAAGGAGGTCTGTGGTCCAGTGTTATCTGTGATTCAGTGTCTTGTCCAGTGTCCTGAGGGATCTCCATGGTCCTATTTGAACAAGGACACTGTGTCCAATGTCTTTATGGAGCCACGAAACATTATTTGACCTATGACTCTGTGTCTAGCATCCTGAGCAAGACCTAGGGTTCTGCTGAATGGCCTCTATTTTCAGTGTCCTGAGGAGCTCTAAAGTTTTGTATGAACTGTTAATCTCTTTCCAGTGTCCTTAGAGATGTCAGAAGTCTTGTGTGAGTTGCCTCTGTGTCCAGTGTCCTGAGGGAGCTCTGTAATCTTTTGTGAACTGGGACTGAATCCAGAATCTTTAGAAAATACTAGAATCTTATGTGAACTGGGCCTCTGTGTCTAGTGTCCTGAGAGTGCTCTCTGAATTTGTGTGCTGAGACTCTGTAACCTAAGTCCTGAGGTGACTCTAGGGTCCTATGTGCTGGAACTTATTGTCCAGCGTTTTGAGATAGCTTTTACATCCTATGTGAGGTAGGGCTGTATTCCAATTTCCTGAGAGATCTCTAGCATACTGTGTGAGCTGTGACACTGTGTCCAATTTTGTGAAGAAGATCTGGGGTTCCGTGTAAACTGTGACTCTGTCCAGTGGTCTGAAGTAGCTCTGGGATACTATGTGAACTGGGGATCCTTGACCATTGTTCTGAGGTATCTCTGTAATCCCATGTGAGCTAGAAGTCTATTTTCAGTGATTTTGGGGAGCTCTGAGATCCTATGTGACCTGTGGCTCTATCCAGTGTCCTGAGAAACCTCTTGCTGTATCTGTGACTTTTTTGGCTGTGACTCTGTGTCCAGTATTTTAAGAAGTCTGGTATCTGGTGTGATTTCTTACTGTTTCCAGTGCCCTAAGAAGACTCTTGCATCCCATGGACTCTGTGTCCAGTGTCCAGAAGAAACCCTGGAGTCCTATGTGACCTGAGACTCTTTATTCTGTGATCTGAGGGAGCTCTGAGGTCCTGAATGAGCTGGGCCTCTATGCCTAGTGTTCTAAGGGAAATATGTGTTCCCATGTGAGCTAGGACTCTGTGCCCAGTGACCTTTGGGAGGTCTTGGGTATTGTGTGATCTGCGACTACATGTCTCATGTCTTGATGGGGTTCTGACATTTTATGAGACAAGAGAGACTCTTTTTTCTTTTTCCTGAGGGAACTATGAATCTTTTAGTGAGCTGTACCTCTGTATTCAGTTTCCTGAGGGAGGTCTGGGGTCCTGTGTGATGTGTGACACTGTGTCATGTGTGCTGAGGAAGGTCTGAGGTACTGTAATTCCCTGTCAGGTGTCTTGATGGAACTTGAGGTCCTATGTGAGTAGGAATTCTGTGTCCAGTGTCCTGAGGAAGCTCTGGGTTCCTGTGTGAGCTGGGACTCAGTGTTCAGTATTCTGAGGGAGCTCCGTGATCCCACTTGAGCCAGGACTCTGTGTCCAGTGTCCTCAGAAAGTACTAAAGTCCTGTATGAGCCGTGACCCTGTGTTGAGTTTTGCGAAGGAAGTCTGTGGTATGATGTGACTTATGACTCAGTGTCTTGTCCAGTGTCCTGAGAGAGTCCTGAGTCCGATGTGAGCTGGGACACTATTTCTAGTGTACTGTTAGAATTTTAAAAGCCTATTTGTCCTGTGACTCTGTATCCAGAGTCCTCAGGGAGCTATTTGTTAGTAGTAAGTTTGTTTACCCTGTGTACAATGTCCTGAAGGAACTCTGGAGTAAAGTGTGAGCTATAGTTTTGTGTCCAGTGTCCTGAGAGAGGTTGGGCGTCTTGTATGAGTTGTTTGACTGTGTCCTGTGTCTTGAAGAATTTATTGGGTATATGTGAGCTGGAACTCTGTGCACAGAATCCAGAGGGAGCTCTGTTATTTTTTGTGTGTTGTTTGGGACTGTGTATAATGTCCTGAGAGGGTTCTTGGTCCTGAGTGAGTTGGGATGTCTGACTTTCTATGTGAGCTGAAAATCTATATTCAGTGTTCTGAGTGAGATCTGGGTCCTGTGTGAGTTGGGCTTCTTTACCAGTGTCCTGAGCAAACGCTGTGGTCTTGTGTGGGCTGGTGCAATGTATTCATAATCCAGTGGGAAGTTTGTGATACTGTGTGACCTGTGACCCTCTCTCCCATGTCCTGAGGGAGCTCTAGTGTCTTGTGTGAACTCTGACTTTGTGTCTAGTAACCTGGGGAAGTTTGGTAATACTGTGTGGGCTGAAACTCTATTTCCTTTGTCCTCAGGTTAGCATGGGATCTAGTGTGAGATGAGACTCTATGCTAGTAGCCTGAGGGAGCTCTGGATTTATTTTCGATATCCTGAGGAAGCTCTGGGGTTCTGTGTGAGCCTGGTCTCTGTGTCCATTGTCCTGAGTGAGCTCTTGGGTCTCATTTCTGTTGGGCCTCTATGTCCTGAGTCCTAAGGAAACTACTGGGTTGTGTGTGAACTGGGAATCAGGGTCCAGAGTTTGTAGAAACTCTCGCATTCTATGTGGGCTAGGGCTCTGAGTCCAGTGTTCTGAGAGAGCAGTAGCATACTGTGTGAACTGTGACTCAGTGTACAGCATCCTGTGGGAGGTCTGGTGTCCATTGTGATGTGTGACCCAGTGTCCCATGTCCTGAGGGTGCTATGGTATCTAGTATGAGCTTTACCTGGGGAAGTTATGTAATCCCGTGTTTGCTGGAACTCTTTTTCCTGTGTCTTTAGGTTCTCATGGGGTCTAGTGTGAGGCAAGACTCTATGTCCAGTAACCTGAGGAAGCTCTGAATTGCTGTGTGTGCTGGAACCGTGTATCCTGTTTTCTTAGTTTGGCATGGGGTATACTGTGAACTGGGATTCTGTTTCCAGTGTTCTGAGGGAAATCTAGGAACCTGTACAACCAGGAACTCTTTGTCCAGTGTAGTGAGGGAGCTCTGTGATCCTATTTGAGCTGGGACTCAATGTACAGTGTTCTTAGAAACTTCTGGCATTCCATGTAAGCTAAAACTCTGTGATCAGTGTACTAAGAGAGGTCTAGTATACTGTGTGACCTGTGACTCTGTTTCCAGTGTCCTGAGGGAGTTTGGGTGTCATGTGAACTCAAACTGTTGTCAGTGTCTTTAGGAAGCTATGGTGTCCTATGTGAGCTAGGACTCTATGTCCAGTGTCCTGAGAGAGCTTTAGCATACAGTGTGAGCTGTGACTCTATGTACAGTGTTCTGTGGGAGGTCTGGGTTTGTGTGACCTGTGTCCAGTGTCCTGAGGGATCTCTGTTTTCTTGTGCGGCCTGTGACTCTCTTTCCAATATCATGAGGGAGCTCTGGTGTCTTTTATGAACTGTGACTCTGTGTTCAGTAATAAGAGGAAGCTCTGTAATCCTGTGTTGGACTCTGTTTCCTGTGTTGGTAGTTTGGCATGGAGTCTAGGGTGAGCTGAATGTCAGTTTCTAGTGACCTGTGAGAGATTTGGGTCCTATGTGACCAGGGAATCTGTATTTAGGAAAGCGAGGGTGCTTGAGTGTCCTATATGAGCTGGGACACTGTGTCTAGAGTCTTCAGGGAGCTCTGGTGATCTAAATGAGCTGAGAATTCTGAGGTATAGTGGGAGATATGTTCTACTTCCAGTGTCTTGATGGAGCTCTGGGGTCCTATGTAAGCCGGAATCCTGTGTTCAATTTCCTTAGGCAACCTAAGGGCTGATTGAGCTGGGCCTCAGAGTCTAGTGTTCAGAGAAGGCTCTGGGATCTGATGATTATACGAACTCTGTGTCTAGTGTTCAGAGAGTGTTCTGGGGTCCTATATGAGTTAGGACTCAGTGTGCAGTGTCTGAGGGAGGTCTATTATCTTGTGTGAGCTGTGACTGTGTGTCCAGTGTCCTGAAGAAACTCTCAAGTGTGTGTGAGCTGGTATCCTGTGTGCAATATTCATAGTGAGCTCTGGTGTCCATAGCAAGCTAGGACTCTGTCCACTGTAGTGAGTGAGCTCTGGGTTCCTTTGTGACCTGGAACCTCTGAGATTCTATGTGAGCTGAAACTCTGTCGTGTTCTCAGAGGTTGCTGGGGTTCTATGTGAGCTGGCACTCCGTGTCTAATGTCTTGAGGGAGCTTTGGGGTCCTGTGTGAGCTGGGATCTCTGAGGCTCTATGTATGGTGGAACTCAGTGTTCAAGGTCCTGAAAGAACTCTGAGGTTCTATGTGAGCTAGGCCTCTGTCCAGTTTCCTAAGCAAGCTCTTAGGGTCCCATGTGAGCTGGGACTCTGGCCAGTATCCTGAGGGAGCTCTGGGTCCTGTGTGAGCAGGGACTTCCAATTCAATATCTTGAGGGATCTCTGACGTTTTGTGTTTGCTGGGACTCTGTGTCCAGTATAGTAAAGAAGTTCTGGGGTCTTATCTGTGCTAGGTCTTTGTGTCTAGTAACGTTTTGAGCTCTGGTGTCTGATGTCAGCTGTGATTTTGTGTCCTGTGTCTTGAAGATGCTCGGGGGTATGTGTGAGCTGGGACTCTTTGTCCAGTATCTAGAGGGAACTCTGGTGTCCTTTGTGAACTGGGAAAATGTCCAGTGTCCGGTGAGAGCTCTGGGTGTCTGCATGAGCTGGGGTATCTGAGGTTCTGTGTGAGCTGGAACTCAGTGTTTAGTGTCCTAGAAGAGCTCGTGAATCCTTTTTGAGCTAGGACTCTGTGTTCAGTTCTGAGAGAGGTTTGGGGTCCTGTTCCAGTTGGGACTCTGTGTCCAGTATCCTGAGAGAATACTAGGATAGTGTACTAGCTGGGACTCTGTATTCAGGGTCTGACAGAGCTCTGAGATACTGTGTGCGCTGATACTCTGTGTCCAATGCCTTGAGAGTGACTAGGGACCTGTGTGACCTGGAGTTCTGAGGTCTTATGTGAGCTGCGTCTCTATGTCTCACATCCTTATATTGGGTTCAGGTCTATTGCAACCTGGGATTCTGTGCCCAGTATCCTGAGGGTGTTCTGGGATTCTGTGTGTGCTGGGATTCTGTCCTGTGTCCTTAGGTTATCATTAGGTCTAATGTGAACTGGGACTGTGAGTCTAGTATCCTGAGGGAACTCTGTATTCCTGTGTGTGTTGTGAGCCACTTTGTCCAGTGTCCTGATGGAATTATATGGTCTTGTGTAACCTAGAAATCTGAGTTCAGTGTAGAGAGAGAGCTCTGTGGTCCCATGCTTGCTAGGACTGGAGTAACCGGGGTGTATAATGTTGAGAATTCTAGGTCCACGGGAAACGACTCTGTGCCCAGTGTTTCGAAGAAGTTATGAGGTCTTGTGTGGTCTGGAGCCCATTATTCAATACCCTGAGGAAGATCTGGGCTACTGTGACCTGTGATTGTGTGCCCAGTATACTGAGAAAACTGTGGGGTCCTGTGTGAACTGGGCCTCTGTATCTAGTGTCAACAACTAGGTAATGGGTCTTGGGTGAGCTGGGACTGTGAGTATAGATTCCTGAGAGACCTCTCAGGTCATGTGTGGACTGTGACCCAAGACTCATTCGTTATTCTTTGGGATTTCTGGCATACTATGCATGCTAGAGCTTTCTGTCCATTTTCCTGAGAAAACTGTAGTATACTGTGTGAATTGTGACTCTGTGTATAGTGTCCAGTAGGAAGTCTTGGACATGTGGGATCTGTGACCCTGTGACCAGTGTCCTGAGGGAGCTGTGGTATCTTGTATGAGCTCTGACTTTGTGTCCAGAAACCAGAGAGATCTCTGTAATCCTGTTTTTGCTGGGAATCTATATCCAGTGTCCCTATGTTGGCATATTGTCTACTATGAGTTGAGACCCTGTGTTCAGTATGCTGAGGGAGCTCAGGTGTCCTGTGTGTGCTGGCGCTCTGTGTCCAGCTCCCTGTGGGAGCTCTGTGGCCCTGTGTGGCCTGGGAATCACTGTCCAGGGTAGTGAGGGAGCTCTGAATTCCCATATGTGCTAAGACTGTGTGTTTGGTAGTCTGAGGGAAAGTAGGGTCATGAGTGTCCTCAAAATTGGGGTCCAGTGGGAGACTTGACACTGTGTCCAGTGTCCTGAGGGAAACTGGAGTCATATGTGGGTTTAGACATTGTGTCTAATGTGATGAGGGAGCTCTGGGTTTTTTGTGAACTGTGACTGTGTGTCCAGTGTCTTCAGCGAGCTCAGGTATCCTGTGTGAGCTGAACATGTGTTTCCATAGTTTTGAGAGAGCTATAGAGTCTTCTGTGGTCTTGGACTCTGTTCCAAGTTCCGAGATAGTTATCAGGTCAAGCGTGAGCTGTGACTCAGTGTCCAGTTATTTAGGGATCTCTGGCATCCTCTGTGAGCCAGAAATCTGTGTACAGTGTCCTGAGAGAGCTGTAGCATGTTGTGTAAATTGTGATGTTGTGTAAATTGTCATGAGGGAGGACTGGGGTACTATGTGACCTTCAGTGTCCTTAGGGAACTGTGGTATCTTGTGTGAGATGTGACTCTGTGTCCAGTAACCAGAGGAAGCTCTGTAATCCTGTGCTTGCTGTAACTCTGTTTCTTGTGTCCTTAGGTTGGCATGGGGTCTAGAACAAGCTGACACTCTTATCTTTTTTGCTTGAGGGAACCCTGGATTTCTGTTTGTGCTGGGACTGTGCATATTGTGTTAAGTTGACATAGGACCCACTGTGAGCTAGGATTCTGTGTTCAGTATCTTGAGAGGACTCTTGGGTCCTGTGTATGCTGAGACTCTGAGACTCTGTGTTCAGTGTCCTGACAGAGCTCAGCAGTTCTATATGGCCAGGGAACTTGTATTCATTGTAGTGAGGGAACTCTTGGGCCCCATGTTTGCTAGGATTCTTTGTTCAGTGTCCTCAGTGAATCTGATGTCCTGTGTGAGCTGAGAATTTTTGGTCCTCTGGAAGATGTGTCTCTGGGTCCAGTGTCCTGAGGCAGCTTTGTGATCCTGTATTGCTTGCGACTCTGTGTTCCTTATCCTGATGATGCTCTAGGGTCCTGTGTGCCCTGTGATTGTGTGTCCAGTGTCCTGATAAAGCCCTTGGGCTCTCTGTGCCTTTTGATTATGTGTCAAGTGCCCTGAGAGAGAGCTGGTGTCTTGTGTGAGCCAGGACTCTGTGTCCAGTGACCTGAGCAAGCTATGGGGTATGTTATGGGCTGGTACTCTGTCCAGAATTCTGAGACAGGTAGGGGGTCTCGTGTGAATTGGAACTCATTGTTTAGTGTACTTAGCGACTTCTGGCATCCTATATGTGCTAGGACTCTGTGTTCAGAGAGTTGTAGCATACTGTGCAAACTGTGATTCTCTGTACATTGTCCTGAGGGAGGTGTGGGGTCGTGTGTGTCCAATGACCCTTTGTCCAGAGTCCTGAAAGATGTCTGATGTCTTGTGAGAACTGTGATTCTGTGTGCAATAACCTGAGGGAGCTCTCTAATCCTGTGTGTCCTGTAAGTTGGTTTCTTGTGTCCTTAGCTTGGGATCACGTCTACTGTGAGCTGAGACTCTGTGTTTAGTATAATGAAGGAATTCTGGAGTTCTGTGTGTGATGGGACTCTGTGTTCAGTGCCCTGAGTGAGCTCTGTGGTACTGTGTAAAATGGGTCTCTGTGTCCAGTGTAGTGAGGAGCTCCAGGGTTCTATATAAGCTGAGACTTTGTTCAAAATCCTGAGTGAGCTTTTTGGCCCTATTTTACCTGAGACACTGTGTCTAGTTTCCTGAGAGAATTCTGGTTTCTTGTGTGAGTTTTGACTCTGCGTCCAGTGTCCTAACAAAGATCTGTGGTTTTGTGTTTGCTGTGACTCTGTGTCCAGTGTCTAGAGGGAAATTTTGAGTCATTTGTGGCCTGGGAATATGTGCAGTATCTTAAGGGAACTTTGGGGTTACTTATGAGCAGGTCTCTTTGAAGTCCTGTGTGAACTGGAAGTCTGTGTTCAGTGTCCTGATTAAGTTCTGTGGTTCTATGTCAGCTGAGGATTAATGTTCAGTGTTTGTAGAAATCTCTGGTGTCTTATGTGGGCTAACAATCTGAACATAGTTTCCTGAGAGAATTCTACTAGACTGTGTAAAAGTTAACTTTGTGTATAGTGTCCTGTGGGCAGTCTTGGTTCTTGTGTGACCTCTGACTCTGTGTGTAGTGTCCTGAAGTAGCTGTGGGGTCCTATGTAAGGTGGGACTGTGTCCAGTGACCTGAAGGAGCTCTGGAGTCTTGTGTGAGCTGGACTTTACATCCCTTGTCTGAGTGAGCTCTGGTGTCTATTGTAACTTGTGACATGCATGTTCTGAAGAAGCTCTGAGAATCTGAGTGGGTTAGGATTATGTAACTACTGCCTCGAGGGCTTCTGGGATCCTATATGTGCTGGCACTCTTTGCCCAGTTCTTGATGGGGCTTTGTAGTCCCATATGAGTGTTGACTCTGTTTCCAGTGGTGGTGGTCTGGGGTTTTGTGTGACTTGTGACTCTGTATCCAGTGACCTGAGAGAGCGTAGGAGTCCTATGTGATGTGAAACTCTGAGTTCAGTGTCCTGTTGGAGACCTGGAGTCCTCCCTGGGTTGAAACTGTGTGTCCAGTGTCCAGAGAAAGCCCTGGTGCCCTGTGTAAGCTGGGAGCTCTGAGGTTCTATGTGAGTTGGAACACCATGCCTGGTGTCCTTAGGTTGGCTAGGGGTCTAGAGTGACCTGGGACTGTGTGTCCAGTATCCAGTATCTACCAGAAAATGTTTAGGATTTTTGTGAGCTCTGGGGCGCTGTGTGTGCTGAGACACTTTGTCCAGTGTCCTGATGCCACCCTGTGATACAGTGTAGCCTTGAAATCTGTGTCCTGTCTAGTGAGGAAGTTCTGAGGTTTCATGTATGCTAATACTATATGCTCAGTGTCCTCAGGGACACTTGGGTTCTGCATGTGTTAATAATTCTGTGTCTAGTGTCATGAACTAGCTTTGAAGTCCCATGTGGACTGGGACACTGTGTTCAGTAATGTGACTGTGTGACCAGTGTCCTCAGTGTGCTCTGATGTCCTCTTTGAGTGGAGCCTCTGTTCCCAGTGTTCAGTGAGTGCTCTGTTGTCTTGTGTGGGCTGGGAATCTGTATCCAAAGTATTGACAAAGCTCTCGAGTTGCATGTGAGCTAGGACTCAGGGTCCAGTGTTTTTACTGACCTCTGGCATTCTATGTGAGTTAGGAATCTGTGCAAAGTGTCCTGAGAGAGCAGTAGCATACTCTTTGAACTGTTATTCTGTGCCAGTGTCCTGTGGTTGGCCTGGGATCTTCTGTGACTTAAGGCCCAGTTTCTAGTTTCCTGTGGTGTCTCTGCTGTCTTGTATAATCTATGAGTCGTGTCCAGCAACTGAAAGGATTTCTGTAATCTTGTTTTTGCTGTGACACTGTTTCCTGTGTCCCTAGTTTGTCATGGGGTCTAGTGTGAGCTAGGACTATGTGCCTAGCAATGTGAGAAAGCTCTGAATTTCTGTGTATTTCAGGGCCCCGTGTTCTTTGTTCTTAGTTTTTCACTGTGAGCTAGGATTCTGAGTTGAGTATCCTGATGGGACTCTGGGGTCCTTTTTTTTGCTGAAATTCTGTGTTCAATGACCTGAGAGAGCACTGGGGTCCTATGTGTTCAGGGACTTTGTGCACACAATAGTGAGGGTGCTATGCGGTTTAATATGAGCTGAGACACTACATACATTCAGTGTCCTGATTGAGCTCTGGTGTCCTATGTGAACTGGGACAATGTGTCCAGTGTCCTGATGGAGTTCTGATATCTTGCGTAAGCCATGATTCTGTGTCCAATGTTCTGAGAGTGGTCTGTAGTTTTTGTGGGCTGTGACTCTGTGTCCAGTGTCTAGAAGGTGCTATTGAGTCATTTACTAGACGAGAATAAATAGTGTCCTGAACTAGCTCTGCAGTCCTTTGTGAGTAGGGTTCTCTAACGTCTTCTATGAGCTGGAAGCTTGTGTTCAGTGTCCTTATAGCGCTCGTGATCCTGTGTGCTCTAGAACATAGTGTTCAGTGTTTATAAAGACTTCTGGCATCCTATGTGTTTTATGGCTCTGTGTCCCGTGTCCTGAGACAGTTTTGTATACTGTGTGAGTTATGACTCTGTTTGCAATGTCCTGCAGGTGGTCTGGTGTCTTTTGTAACCTGTGACTCTGCATCCAGTTTCCTGATGTAGTTCTGTGTCCCTTTGTGAGCTGGGACTCTGTTCAGTGTCCTGAGGGATCTCTGAAGTGTTGTGTGAGCTGGACTCTGTGTCCTGTATCCTAAGGGAGCTGTAGTGACTTTTGTAACCAGTTACTCTTTGTCCAGTTTCTGGATGAATCTTTAGAGTCTCTTGTTAATGTTGACTCTGTTTCTGGTGTCCCAAGAGAGGTTTGAGGTTTTGTGTGTCATGTTCTGAGAGATCTTTGGTGTCCTATGTGAGCAGGGACTCTGTGTTCAATGTCCTGATGGAGATCTGAGGTTCTCTGTGGGCTGATATTTTGTGTCCATTTTCCTGAGTGAGCACTGGTGTCCTGTGTATTCTTGGACTCTGTTTCATGTTTCCTTAGGTTGCCATGTTGTCAAGTGTGTTCTGGAACTGTATGTCTAGTATTCTGTGTCACCTTGGGGGTCCTGTGTGTGCTGAGACTCTTTTTCCAGTATCCAGATTGTATTATGTGGTACTCTGTGACCTGGAAATTTGTAGCTAGAGTAGTGAGGGAGTTTAGGGGTCCCAAGTATGCTAGGAATCTATGCTAAATGTCCTGAGGTAACCTATGGACCTACATAACTGAGAATTCTGAGTCCATTGGGAGACATGGCTCTGTTTCTAGTGTCCTGAGGGAACTATGGAATTATGTGTGGATTGGGACACAGTGTTCATAGTCCTGAGAGAGCTCTGGGGTCCTTTGTTCCCTGTTATGGGGTGTCCTGTGTCTGAGCAAGCTCAATCGTGTAGTGTGTGTTAAGACTCTGTGTTCAGAGGGAGCTCTAGGTTTTGTGTGAGCTGAGACTCAGTGTCCAGTGTTAAGAACCTCTGGCATCCTATGTGCCCTAAAGCTCTGTTTCCAAAGTCCTGAGAAAGCTATAGCATACAGTGTAACATGTGAAATTGTGTACAGTGTTCTGTGGGAGATCTGGGGTATTTGTGACTTGTAACCCTGTGTTCAGTTTCCTGAGGGAGGTCTGTTGTCCTGAGGGAGCTCTGGCTCTTTGTCCAGTTTTCTGAGAAAATTCTATATTCTGTGCATAGTGTCCTTCAGGATGTCTGTTTATCCAATGTGACCTGTGACTATTTACCCACTGTCCTTAAGATTCTAAGGGTCCTGTTTGAGTTGGA
>CAUYQG010179735.1:0-62594 GCA_963574415.1 Tarsius wallacei | reverse complement strand
AGCCCGCGGGTTCAAGACCCGCCTAAGCAAGCAAGACCGCATCTCTACAATAAATTAAAAAATCAGCCGGGCGTGGTAGCGCGTGCCTGTAGTTCCAGCTACTTGGAAGGCTGAGGTGGAAGGATCGCCGGAGCCCAGCAGGTCGAGGCTGCGGTGGCCGGGAGCGGCCACTGCACTCCAGTCTGGGTAACAGAGTGAGACTCCAAATCAAAAATAAAAAAAAAACAACAATTTGGCTACCTCTTCAGTGACCTCATTGAAGTCAAATTTGCTTTATTTTTGCAAAGATTATGTTGTCAAAATAGTATAGAGAGATTCTTTCAAAGTGTGTGTTATCAGAAGTTGATTTTATTAGTTCCTGTTAGATGCTTGTTAAATAAAAGTATAAAAGTTGTCAGACAAAAGCGTAAGAAAATTTGGACACTAAATATCACTTTCTAACATATATACAAACTCTTTTGTTGTATTCTCAATTTTCATGTATGTTTTGCAGATCGTATGTAAACTAGGAGGCTAGAAATGTTCCAAATCATCTAATTGTGTGTAGATCTATACTACATACAGAAAAAAGAGACAGAGAGTAGAAAAAGGATAAAGAGACTTACCTTTTCCGCTGTCTTCCACAAGAAAACTTCAAAAATGGTTCTTTTGAAAATTGAAATTGAACTTTCCAAAAGGGAAAATACGATTTCATGTTTTATGAGAAATCATTTGGTTTAATAAAAGGTAAGATATTGGCATATGAACCACAAGGTGGAGCTATAATTCCATGCTGGTACTGATATTTTAGAAGTTAATTGACAGCCATTCTCTATTAATGTAATCTTTTGATTTTTATAAATGTACTTCTCTTGCAATTGAAAAAATAAAGCTAATAGGCCTCATTAATTCTAGAAATATTGACTGATACTCTACTTAATTCAAGTTGGACGCTTCTGTATATGAACATAAAAGTTCATAATTTTAAAGTCTAATAGGTAAACATTTATTGGAGTATTAAAAATGTTTTCTTAAATGTTACTTCTACTTAACTTAAATTTCATGCCTTATATTTGACAGAGAAATACTGAATTATACACATATAATATAAACAAATGAATAAATAAAATGTAATCAGATGAGTTCTATCATAAAAAAGAAAAAAAACACTTGTTTTCTTTCACAATAATGGAGCAAATTTTCTTAAGAATTACCCAGGATTTTACACTTCTATTTAAAAAATTAAACAAAAAGACAATTTATGTAACAATTTTTAAAATGAATTTCATTTTCCCTTGATTTAACTTCAACTAAGGCTTTTTTCTCTCCAAAAATTTTATAACTTCCCATCATTTAAAAAAAAACAACAAACAAAAAACTACCTCTCAGGGTATCTTCTAATGCTGAACAGCCACAATCTCTGCTGGTGCTGCTGGTCTTAAAATGTGTTACAGAACAAAGCACTAAAATTCCCAGCACATTTCTCACGTGAGCCTTCAGACTGACCTCCAAACACACAGGGAGAATCTACCCTTCACTTCTCAGTGTTCACTGAAAAGGTATTGCTGCTTTTTGATTAAGCATGAAATAGCTGTATTTTTGTTTTATTTAATTTTCAAGGAGCATTTTTAACTTTTCATGACAACTTATGCATCAGTACAGATGGCAAGATGGTGTACACGAGACCCTCCTGGGTACAATACACAAGTCCCAGCTGGAACGTTTCCAACAGGATGTAAACCTTAGTCCTCAAGCCTGTACTTTAAAAAACATATTACTTAGCACACTGCCAACAAATGTCAACACAGATATATAGTGTTATAATGACTTCACTCTGTAAGAGAAATATACTGGAACATAAGTTTTTCCTGAGAAAAGTAGAACAGGGTAAAGCAGTATAATCATAGCTTAAAAATATTATTTATTCAATCATGAATGAAAAAATTTGCATACTAAATGGAATCCAAATTGTTAATAAAAATATCACAATATACTAAAGTTGTATAAAGAATTCCTAAAATATACATCATGTACCAAAGTCCTAGAGAAGTTCATGTAGAAAATTCTACAATTAGTGATTTGGACATTTCAGTAACTCTGCAGTTTCTTCAAACCTGAAATATAATAAACAAATAATATATTAAGTAAATAAATAATTCACAATGAAGCATAGGATTTAGGCTGTTAAAATTATGCTTTCTGGTCTAAAATAAATTTCAATATTTTTCTTACTTATAAGTACAGTTATTATGAATAAACTTAAGTATACTACAGTTGGGGAGGAAGAGACAGTCAATTATATTCTTAGTGTAAGTTATTTCAGTACTTTTCAAATTTCAAAAGAATACTGTAATTTTTAAAGTAATAGACTGTATAAGAATTTCATGTACAATGCCATTTTATATTTCCTTTGAATTGTTCTTTTAAAAAACACATGTAATATCATTTGTACCAGATAAGAATATTTTTAGTATTATGTTATCAATAATTTGCTGAAAAAGACTAGTAAAACTTGGGTCAGATGTAGTGGCTCATGCCTGTAATCTCAGCACTTTGGGAGGCTGAGGAGGAAGGACTACTTGAGCCCAGGAGTTTGAGACCAGCCTGGGCAACATAGCAAAACCCTGTCTCCACAAAAAAATTTTAAAAATTAGCCAGGCATAGTGGTGCATGCCTGCAGTCTTAGCTCTTCGGGAAGCTGAGTGGAAGGATTGCCTGAGTCGAGGAGTTCGAGGCTGTGGTGAGCTGTAATCAGGCCACTGCACTCCATCCTGGGCCACAGTGAGACCCAGACTCAAAAACAAACAAAAAAAGACTAGTAATACTTTACCAAAACTGAAAATGTCTCCAAACCATTTAACTAAATATATCATTTAATATTCTGATAAATCAGTTATCAAAGATAGTACGATTGAAAAACTACCAACCAAAAATATCTCTGCACTTTTTAATCTGCAGTTAATTCCATTAACAATGTTTTATATCACTTGTTGGAAACCAAAACAGTGACTCATCTCACAAACACATAACTGTAGGTAGATTTATTATCCACTGGAGTCCTGAAGGAAATTCCACACCTGACTGAGAGAACTTTAAGGCCTGAAACTCACATGCACATTCTATATTGACTGTAATCCAATACAATTCCCTACAGAGAAATGAATTTCTGTTGCCCTTTTCTGTTACTTACATTTTTTTCATCCTTTCCATTTTCTGGATTGTTGTTTCCTTTAATTTAAAAAGCAACAAATTTAGGCAATAAAAGTAAACCATCATCAAAGCTGGACCATGAACATATAAAGCTGAATGTAGTCTGAAACTGCATTAAGTATTGTTTACTTATCACAAATAGTTTTTGATAGATTAAGATTTACACAGTTTTTCTATTTTTCTTGCCAGCGGTATATACAACTAAAACTAATACTTGCTTTATGCTCCTGACCTTAGAAAGGAAATCATCTAAGCAGCTGCCAGTTTTTCTTACCTCTGAAATCTCATTCAAACCACAGTAATTAATAGTCGAGGTTCTGGGAGTTGAATCTGATGATGCTGAACTGTAACCAGATGACAGAGGAATACTTACTGGCCTCGCTACTTTCATTTTTCTATCTGTGAAGAAATTAAGTTTCAGGTTACCTGTCCCTTTCACAGTAGAGTCAAGTATCTAAAAATGTTATTTATAGATGCAAGAAAAAACCATATCACTTTAATTAAAAAATGCCTAGGGGTTTAGATCAAAGATGAGTTTTTAGCACTCTTTTAAGATAGCCTACATATGGAGATCTAGATGTTAACAACTGGCTAACAAAAATTATAAAAGGTAGTATTATCATGATAGCCATCAAGTTGAATAAATAAGCAAGTTAATAATTTATTTTAAAATATAGTCTCCCGAATCACATATATTCTTAAAATGTATATCATGTATAGTTTCTTAAAATGGTAGCATCTGTATTAAATAATGATTATCAATGAGTTTGCCATGAGGCTTTTATTCAGTAATGTCTAAGTATTTCCATATTTTTTACTACTGTTCTGTGATAAGTGGCAACCATTACTAAAACTGACTATATATACCTTTTAATTACCAAAAAACATTCTACAGATGAAAAGGGATAATGCTTAAAATTTAAGACTTTCAGCTTTCTTTTTCTAAAAGACTGAAAAATTTAACATTTCAGATATCTTCATATTATTAATTTGACAAATTATTAATTCCTGCAACAAAATCAATTAGCACATTATATATAAGAACACTCCCATTGAGTCACTCCAGTAAGTCCTATGTTTTAGTTAGAGTACATTTGGCTACAAAAACAAGGCAAAAAAATCAGATATCCACTTAAACTGGTTTTGTATAAGCCTGCACAGACAACTGCAACTAGGGAACAAAGTTTGACCACATATGAGGACTGAGCCAAGCAAGAGATGAGCTTCCAATTCTCATGGAGTCACAGTCTCCTGTGCCCACTTCTCTCAGCATTTGCTCCAGTCCTCTGCTTTTCTCTGCGGAACATTTCTCTGCTGACTCATCAGCATGACCTTGGACCACTTGGCCAGCCCAGCCCAAACTCTGTATCACTTGACTGGCTTACTCTTGGTGTTCTAATTCCAAGTTCTAAGACAGAGAACGTCATGTGGCTAAACACCCTGTGGACTGGCATTCCCTGAATCAGGTGTCTGCACTAGATCCAGTTGGTTGAGCCTGGAGGTCAAGATCTCATGGTGCAACTCTGAAGACTACATAGACCCAGATATTTTAGCAGGAACTGTGGAAAACAGGCAATTTTAAGGAAAAACTTGAAACTAGACAGAACTATATCTACTAAGCCCTTAAATCTTGGATTATTTACTATGAGTAGAGGTAGGCACCCTTTGAAGGTACTGAAGTCCTATGCCATTCCAAGAAGAGGAAGGGTCCCAAAATGGAACCAGGACAGGAAAGAAAGACATACAGAAGGTAAAGGAAGGGCCTCTTAGCTTTGCTTTCTGGGGTCTTGACTTTGAAGTGTCTAGGCTTATCCAAGGGTGTGCCTTGTGGTGGGAGGAAGCTGGTTAGTATCAGGCAGGCTGGGAGGCTATTCAGAGAGTTACCTCTATAAGGTATTCCAGAGATTATAGAGTAGAACACCAGCTCTGTTATGTGAGATAAGTAGGCTGTCTTCTTAAGCAATCCTTGGCTTTGGGGGTCTGTAGGTTAGTTTCTCTGTCCTAAGAGCTTTGCAATTTCTAAACAATAGGGCGTGAGAATATTAAAATGACCAAATACCAATAATAATTATTTTTCTGAAAACTGTTTATCATACCACCAATTCTAATAGCATTTAAGAACTTACCAGGATTCAGAAGATCCATGTCATTACTAGAAGTATAGTCTTCATTCATTTCATTGAATTCTGCATATTCATCACTCTGAAATAATACAGTCAAATATTTAGAATGAAAAGAAAAATGTTCTCATTTTATCACCTTACTGCCAAGCATAAAATATAACAATTGGCATGACAAATGTTTAAATCTTTTTAATTTCTTGATTTATAAAGTAATATGTATACTGTATATTCCTGTGTATGAAAAATAATCTTTTAAAAGTAGAAACAGAGAACAAGCTTCCTGAATCGACCAAATTTACTTTCTAGAAAGACAGACCAGAAATTGAAATCCTGAGTGAAAGAAACAAATTTCCCAGACTTGATAAGGCATTGGCAAACTGGGTAACTAATTCTGTGAAATTTGCAATATGACTGAAGTAAATGAGTGAAAAAAAGGCAGGAGAAGTCATCATTTTAGTTTTTCCTCTACTGACTGTCCTTTTTCTTCACCCTGTGAAAACAGATCATTTGTACTAATAAATTATAAAAAAATAATTTCAAGCTTTTAATAAATAAGTCAATCATATTCTTAACTTATTTTTAAATACTTCAAGTATTATTAACAGCTCTAAGAGGTCAGCTTGCAGGTTTTTCAAATTACCTCATTTGATGAAGAGAGAAACAAAAGCCACAACAATGGAACAGGCTCTATTTACACAGGACTTCATTCTAACTAAACATTTTCCCTTTACCTGAATATTCTTATATTTAGCATTTCCAAAAAAATACATAACAATCAAAGAAACACTTTGTTGCATCTGAGATATTTTATAAATGTTAAGGAAAAAAATACCTTTTTAGACAAAATCATTTCTGTTTCAAGCAGAGTGACACGACTTAGAAGATTAGTCCAGGTCTTTTCATCCACCATCACTTTTCCTTTCATTTTTTCTTCCAAACAGTCTAATCTTTTCTCCATCAAAGTCAGTTTCTTAAGCTTTTCTTGGCACTCAGCAAGCATAGTCTGTAGTGCAGTAATCTCAGGATTAACGATTATATCCTAAGATGAGTAGAAAGATTAAAAATAAGACTACACAAACTGAAACTACTTTAAAATCAGTGTATTCCTATTTCCATTGTGTTATTTCAACACAAGTAGGAGAGACAGCACAGCATGAGTGCTCTTTCTGAGGCAGACTATGTGGACACAGACTAGTTCATTCAAGATTTATCACCTTGATGCCTCCATTTCCCCATCTAAAATACAAAAAATACCCATTTCATATGGTTCTTGTGAAGAGTCAATAAATAAGTTAATTTGTATCATGCTCTTAAACAACACCAGGTAGGAAAATAAAACTGCCATTAACAGCTGCTTGGAACAACACCTAGCACAAAGCTAAGAAGAAATGACCGAAAATGACACTTAATGCATTGAGACTGCTTAGTTTGCCATAGGACAGGAAATAAGTTGAATAGGCATCTGGTAGTTTTTATAAGCATCAGCTGTATACTGATATACTGAGATACACAGAAGTCAAAAGATACAGAAGAGGGATAGAAAAATAATTTTTAGCAGAAACAGTGGAGATTAGACATTCAACGGGGTCTGCAGAAATTAAGACTCACAGAAATGGTATTCTGAGAGAGACGGAAAAGAACAGCAAGGATCAGAAAGAATAACAAAAGGCAATGACGTGCCACCTTTTCCATCCAATACAGGAACCAGTGGGTGAGAAACTCACTGTACAAAGTAGTATATCTCTCTCTCTCTTACTAGCCTGTACATTCCTTGAAGCCAAGTACCGTGTCTTTAAGTACCATGTCTTCATTACCCCTAACACTTAGTCCAGCACCCTAAACATAAGCAGCAAATAATATCTGTTGAATTTGTTTTCAGTAAAGAATTACTGATTGGTAAGTGATTGTAATGTAGGTAATATGTCACGATTAATCATTCAAAATGCTAGAAATATTTCAGAATGTTTATGCTGAAATAATAATGTACATCAAAATCAGAAACACGGGCATGTGTTAAAGAAGTCCAAGGTTCTTACTTGTTGCTCAGCCATGATTTCAGGGACCTTGACCTCAGGAATCTTTACTTCAGCAGCCTTTAAGTCAGACACAGCTACCGCTTCGTTAACATCTGTTACTATACTTAGAGCGTCTTCCGGAGTATCAGCACTGTCTTCATTATACAAGTGACGGATCACCACGGCTTTCTTCTACAGAGAAAAATATAAAATACTTCAGTGTTTTCCTCCCACAATTATTTTAAACATACACACAGTAATTTTGTAAAAGGAATACCCAAAATTCCTTTAAAGATTTTAAAATGTTTAAGCTATCACATATAATGTGTATGTCAAAATGTTATAATTATTAGCATTACAAATCATTTGTGTGATGTTAAATTTGGATTATGCTTTTTGAAAGAATTCTTCTATTTTAGGAAGAATACTGAAATATTTATTAAATGATGAGTGGGATTTGTTTCAAAATGTTTCAGTTTTATCAGGAGGAGATGGGGAATAATGACAAAACAAGATTAGCAAGGAGTTGATAAAATTGTTGAAACTAGATGGTGGGTACTTTTCTAAATGTTTAAAATGTTCCATAATAAAAAGTTATTTTTTAAAAATGTTGCCATATAGTTTACATATAAATTACCAAAAATTCGCTCTGTCATTAGGACTTCATAATTTTTTTTCTACTAAACAAACCATAATATATTAGACCTTCAGCTAACAATTCAAACTTAACAACGTCAAAGGAAAGTCCTGACAAAAAAAGCATTAGGTCAATCTAAGCATTTACACAGGAATCTTCTGCCTACTTCCTATCCTACAAAAAGTCTGCATATATACAATAAAAACATATAATAAAAATTTTTTAAAGGCACAAAAATACAAATATCTTTCTAACAGATTTTATTTATATAACTCAAGTATTTTTCTGAGTCAGGGTCTCACTCTCTCACCCAAACTGGAGTGCAGTGGCACAGTCATGGTCCACCTTAGGCTCAAACCCCTGGACTTAAGTGATCCTTCAGTTTCAGCCTTCTGAGTAGCTGGGACTACAGGCACATGTGATCATGCCCAGATATTTTCATTGTTTTTGTAGAGATAAGGTCTCACTGTATTGCCCAGGCTGGTCTCAAACTCCTGTGTTCAAGCAATGCTCCTACCTCAGTCTTCCAAAGTGGGATTATAGGTGTGAGCCACTGTGCTGGGCCAACTAATGTATTTTGGATTAGGGAAGAAATAATTCTCTGTGTTTTACTTTGGCCAGAAACTCCTCTCATCCTTATCTAATTATTCACTATTAATTCATCTGGTATTCAATCCTTTAATCAGAAAGAGGTTTTCCCCAGATGGAAGACGACTGAAAATATATTTATTATTATAACACAATACTTTGGTTAAAATTTCCCTTGGAGATAGAAAAACTCTTCTCTAAATTCATTGGATTCAATTCATTTTGCCACAGTTGCTCAAAGCAGACAAAGGCAGACAAAATATCTAATAACAAAGACAAAAAAATTCAAAACATGAACCAAAAACCAGATTCCAGGTTAAGGGCTATCAATCACTGGATTGGTTACAGAAACACAAAGGTGTATAAATGAAGCCTCATCATCTGTCACTCCTTCAATGCAGGCTCCTCACATGTTCCTGTGTCTTAGGAAGCAGACACATAATTCAGAGTAAATGTGATGACTACATAGTATAACCTTCCTAAATCACGACTATTCTGTTTGGGAAATCAAGAAGAAATAGAAATTAGAAATATAAAGATAAAGTTTGTTTAATCTTATATTTCTATCCTCTTCTTATAGCTTTAGGAATAGTCACCAAACAACATATGGCATGCACTGTCAAAAATCTCTACACTCTAATTTCTAGCTAAAATGTTTCACCAGGGAGCCGTCAGAAAAGTAAACCTTGTATATTGGATGAATTAGGTAGACAACTCTTGCATTATGTGACATGTTTTCTTTGTCATTTCATACCTTTCCTGAAGTCATAAACCTGCCAGTGATGTCAATGCCAACAGCTTCTCCAGATATTTTCTCGTTGCACAAAGATGGTTCTAACTTACCAGAACTGATTTTCTTTCTTTGTTGTGATGGAGTCTAAAATAAAGGAAAACAAACAAAAAAAGTATTAGCCAAAATAACAAATTTTGTGTGACAGCATAATATATAATAAAATTCCATTGTCATTTAAATTTTCATATATGAAGTACAACTGACAAACAATGAGACTCTAATGAGACTATATGTCTTTTAAAGACTAAGAAGTGATAAAAACACATACGTTTGAACTGTCAGTTTAGGACTAGCAGTTCCAAGTCTGTAAGACAAGTGACTAGTATTTATGTAAATATCAAGCTTAATAAGGCTACACAAATCTGTGAATAATGTAGTAATTGTACGATGACATAATTTGCTGTCTAGGGTATTGATTTTATATATGAAAATACTAAGACACTTAGCATAAGCTGGCATTAAAATCTATTTATAACATTACCTTCACAAGATTACTTAATTCTTTGTGCTTTTTCATCACACAGTTCAAAATATCACAAACAATTTGGATTTTCCATTCTGCAAACCCACATTGGATAAATTGCTTTTTTGTCAAAATTGGTTTGTAATTAAATTTATCACGAAGCAGCTGCAAAGAGGAAAAAAATGGATAAAACAATTAGAAACAATTTCTTCCTAAAATCCAAAGTGATAGCCATCATTTTAAGGACAAGGAGAGTAATAGACACTTTTAAGAGGACAAGGAGGATCAAGTCATTAACTAAAGAGTACTAACATAATTTTTTGGGCTGGCGTGAGTGGTAACTAGGTGAAAGCAGTATCCAGGTAGAAAAGAGGTAGATGGCGATGTGACAGAGAAGAGACAGCTGTCCAAAGAGATGCAAAAATACAGTCAATCATCAAAAAGTTTATATATCTCCATAGCTACTAGGAAAACTACTCAGCACACTGGAATACCACACTAGACGTCAGAAAGCTGCAGTCTTCTATTTGTTTGTAATTCTTCCACTATGCGATTTTTAGATAAGTCAGTAGGCCTTTTAGATTCAATTTCTCATTTGTAAATGAGAGAAATAGACCAGACTAGTAGTTTCCAAAAGCTACTGTATGAAACTGTAGAATTTCTTAAAACTGCCTCTTAGGTTTCCATGGAGGTTTTCAGGGATTAGAAACAAGGAAGAGGAACATTAAACAGACTCTACATGTAAAAGCTCCCACTTTATCAAATGCAATGTCACTTTTAAAAAAATTTGAGCTTTGGCCCACTCGCGTATCTTGGGGAGGTGACTCTCCACTCTTTCTTTCTCTCTCCCCCTAATTTACTTTCTAAATAAACTATGAATTCCAGTCTAAAAAAAAAATGGATGAATTTGATTTAAATTAAAAGCAAAGCTTTAAAAAAAAGCCAAAGTAATCGAGATAAAATTAATTACAAAACCAGAGTTTTAAGAAAAAGCCCAAATAAACACAATCAGAAATATGAAAGATCAAATCACAACTGACCCCGAAGAAATACAAAAGATTATCAGAGATTACTATGTACAACTATATGGAAGCAAACTTGATAACCTAAATGAAATGGAGGACTTTCTGACATCACACAACCTCCCGAGGTTGAAACAAGATGACACTGAGACACTAAATAGACCAATAACAACCCAGGAAATTGACTCTGTCATACGAAAACTACCTACAAAAAAAAGCCCTGAACCGGATGGCTTTCCAGCAAAATTCTACAAAACGTACAAGGAGGAGTTGATACCAATCCTATTGAAAGTATTCCAGGCAATTGAGAAAGATGGAATTCTCCCCAAAACATTTTAACATCACACCGTTACCCAAACCAGGTAAAGATCCAACAAAAAAAGAGAACTATAAGCCAATATCCCTTATGAACATAGATGCAAAAATCCTCAATAAGATTCTAGCAAATCGGATCCAAAAACACATCTTAAAAATCATCCACCAAGACCTAGTAGGCTTTTTCCCCAGTGTACAGGGCAGGTTCGCCATCTGCAAGACCATAAATGTAATTAAATACATCAAAAGATATAAAAACAGGAACCATATGATATCATAAGATGCAGAAAAAGCTTTTGATAAAATCCAGCATACTTTCTTGATAAAAAACCCTCAAACACCTAGGCATAGAAGAAACATACCTCAAAATAGTAAGTGCTATCTACGATAAACCCACAGCTAACATATTGCTAAATGGACAGAAACTGGAAACATTTCCCCTGAAAACTGGAACAAGACAAGGCTGCCCATTCTTATCCCTCTTGTTCAACATTGTGTTGGAAGTCCTAGCTAGGGCAATTAAAGAGAAGGATATCAGGGGTATCCAAATAGGAAAAGAGGAAGTCAAGTTATCCCTCTTTGCTGATGATATGATCCTATACCTTGAAAATCCAAGATAATTTGTCAAAAACCGGCTTGCACTGATAAAGGACTTCGGCAAAGTCTCAGGATACAAAATAAATGTGCAAAAGACAGTTGCATTCCTATACACCAACAACAAGCAGACAGAGATCCAAATTAAAAGCACAATCCCATTCACAATAGCCACAAAAAAATGAAATACCTTGGCATCTTCCTAAACAGAGAAGTGAAAGACCTTTACAATGAGAAGTACAAAACACTGCTCAAAGAAATCCAAAAAGACACAAACAAATAGAAAAATATTCCATGTTCATGGATAGAAAGAGTCAAAATTGTTAAAATGTTCATCCTACCAAAGGCAATCTACAGATTCAACACAATATTCATTAAATTACCAACATCATTCTTCTCAGGCCTGGAAATGACAATACAGAAATTCATGTGGAAATATAAACGACCACAAATAGCCAAAACTTTCCTTAGCAAAAGAAACAAAGCAGGAGGTATTACACTTCCAGACTTCAAACTTTACTATAAGGCTTTGGTAATCAAAACAGCTAGGTATTGGTACAAGAACAGGCATACAGACCAAGATAGAGATATCCAGAAGCAAAGTGTCAATTTCTCTACCAACACATCTCTGACAAAGCCTCCAACAACAACCACTGCAGAGAGGAGAACCTATTTAGTAAATGGTGCTGGGAAAACTGGCTGATCACATGCAAGATTAAACCAGGAACCCTACCTATCATCATACACAAAAATTTACTCTAAATGGATCAAAGACCTAAACACAAAACCTCAATCTGTAAGAATCTTAGAAAACGCAGGAGACACCCTATGGAAATTGGAACTGGCAACCAATTCCTGATCAGAAGTGTCCTACCATAAGAAATAAGTGTCCATACCATAAGAAATAAGATAGACAAGTGGGACCTCATCAAACTGATGAGCCTCTGCAAAGCAAAGAAAATGTCAAAAGAGCAGGGAGACAGCCCATAGAATGGGAAAAAATATTTTTTGCCAACTGTTTATCTGACAAAGGCCTAACATCTAGGATCTAAAAGGAACTCAAACACGCCGAAAGGAAAAAACAAACAAACAGTACCATTAAAAAGTGGGCTAAAGACATGAACAGACACTTCCCAAAAGAAGACATACAGGCAGCCAACAGACACATTAAAAAGTGCTCAGCCTCATTCACCATCAGAGAAACGCAAATCAAAGCCACATTGAGATACCACCTATTCCCAGTAAGAATGGCCCTCATTAAGAAAACAAACAACAACAGATGCTGGCTAGGATGTGGAGAAAAAGGAACGCTTCTACTGCTGGTGGGAATGTAAACTTGTACAACCTCTCTGAAAAACAGTCTGGAGATTTCTGAAAGAACTAGAAATTGACCTTTCATATGACCCAGCAATTCCCCTATTGGGACTATAACTGGAGGAACTCAAATGTTTCTACAAGAAAGATACCTGCACACCTATGTTTGTTGCAGCTCTATTCACAATAGCAAAAACATGGAACCAACCTTGTTGCCCACTGAAGCTGGACTGGATAAAAAATAATATGGTACATATACACAATGGAATATTATGCAGCCATAAAGAAGGACAAATATATGGACTTTGCAGCAACTTGGATGGATTTGGAGTCAATCATACTCAGTGATTTATCACAGAAACAAAAAACTGAGTTCCATATGTTCTCACTCATAAGGTGACCTTGAATAATTATAATGCTATAAGAAAGCGATTGGCAGTAGTGGAAAACTGTCAGGGGAGTGGGGGTGGGACTGGCAGTTGAGGGAAACTGCTAGGGGAGGGAGGCGCATATCTCATCAACAAGGGTACCTGCATGATCAGTGTTTATATACCCAACCCATAACTGTACCCCACATCTTTATAATAAATAAATAAATTTTAAAAATAAATAAATAAATGTATAATGTAATAAAACAAACAACAACAGATGCTGGCGAGGATGCAGAGAAAAAAGAATGCTTCTACACTGCTGGTGGGAATGCAAACTAGTGCAACCTCTTTGGAAGACAGTGTGGTGACTTCTAAGAACTAGAAATTTACCTTCTATACCACCCAGCAATTCCCCTATTGGGAATATACCTGGAGGAACTCAAATCATTCTACAAAAAAGATACCTACACACATATGTTTGTAGTAGCTCTATTCACAATAGCAAAAACATGGAACCAACTATGCTGCCAATTGAAGCTGGACTGGATTTAAAAAAATGTGGTATATATACACGATGGAATATTATGCAGCCATAAAGAAGAACAAACATATGGACTTTGCAGCAACTTAGATGGATTTAGAGGCAATCATATTTAGTGATCTATCACAGAAACAAAGATCAGAGTACCATATGTTTTCACTCATAAGCGGACCTTGAACATTTATCATAATACTATAAGAAAAGAATTGGCAGTATGGGAAACTGCGGGGGTAGAGGGTGGGGATTGGCGGTTGAGGGAAACTGCTAGGGGAGGGAGGGGCACACCTCATCAACAAGAGTACCTGCATAATCAACATTTGTATACCTAATCCTGAATTATACCCCACAACGTTAAAATAAAAAAATATAAAACTAGGGTTTTTAAAAAAGTTAAATAAGGCCGAGCATGGTAGTTCACACCTATAATCCCAGCACTTTGAGAGGCCAAAGAAGGAGAACTGCTTGAGTCTAAGAACTCGGAACTAGTCTGGGCAACATAGTAAGATCTTGTCTCTACAAAAACATTAAAAAATTAGCCAAGTGTGGTGGTACACACCTATAATCTCAGCTACTTAGAAAACTGAGACAAAAGAATGCCTGAGTCCAGGATGGCACTGAGGCTGCAGTGAGCTGTGATTGTGCCACTGCACTCCATCCAGGGCGACAGTATGAGACCCTGGTTCATAAATACAAAAAATTAAATAAGAGATTAAATCCAGTACACATATAGTACAAGTGTAGACACTAGTATAGATACAATGTAAGACATGGTCTCATATCTCAAAGAACATATCATCCCAAAACTTTAGATCTTTCTTACAACTAAATAAACTCATAATTTTATAAACTACAGTTTTTACTGAATATATTTCTAGCTTCTGCCAGTGCACCAAATTTCACTAAATTTTTATATAAAAAGGGCAAATGGTAGCCAATGACAAATGTTTACCAACTGCTATATTTATTAGAGTAGGAAACATTCACAAAGCAAACTTGAATTTCATCTTGACTTCAATAGAGACTACATTTACATGAGTTTAATGGAAATGAAAATATTCTGTCAACTATATAGTACTGTATATATTTAAGAAGTTATTACTAAAATCATTTTATTTTGCTATTTGTTTATCTATTTTTTGAGTAGGGGTCTCACTCTGTCACCCAAGCTGAAGTGCAGAGGCATGATCACAGCTCACTATAGTCTTGACCTTCTGAGCTCAGGTGATCCTTAACTGGGACTACAGATATGTACCACCACACCTGGCTGATTTTTTGCTTTTTTCTAGAGATGAGGTGTCGCTATGTTACCCAGGTTGGTCTCAAACTCCTGGCTCAAGTAATCCTCCCGCCTTGGCCTCCCAAAGTGCTGAAAATATAGGTGTGAGCCAACATGCCTGGCCTAAGACATTGATTGTAAAATAATCACACAATAACTTCTAAAATAATTATTGTTTTATAAACCCAAAATACCTTATAGACAGCATCTATAAAGCGCAAGTCATTCTTTGCTATGAGCTCTACATTGGATTCCATTACAAGTTCTGTTACATACGGTGAATATGAGGTAAAAGAATAGCTGATGATGGGTAAAGATGCTGCTGTGTCTCCCTTTATCAAACTGTTAGGAAAAAAGAAAAAGTCTCTTAATAAGCACAATCCCACAAAGTTGGATAATCAAGAAAATACGAGAAATGCTGGCAATAATTTATAACTTAATACTACAGCCACAATAATTATGATGCATGAGACCCTCCAGATTCCATCCCACATTCTGAACTAGTCTAGCCAGACCACCATGAAATCCCCCATTCATCTGCTCGAAAACTGACTCCAGCTCTCTAGTGCCAACAGTCTCCTTACCCTAATATTTACTGACTTTCCAAAGCTTAGTCTTACTCCATCTACTCCATTTTCTCCTACTAATAAGACAAATGCACCACCTTGTAGTACTGAATATACTTTATGGTTTACAAACACTTCTTACATAACCTCATTTGCTCTCTACCACAAACCTGCAAAGATAAACATTATGAATACTAAGTTACAGACGAAGAACACAGGGCTGGAAAGACACGTGATGCCACTACTCTGAGCAGTTTGCTATTTTCCACTTACTGTCCATTCTAAACCTGTACCCTGGTAGCTTATGCCAATTCCTCTGATCTAGAAGGGATCCAACTCATCTCTGCCTATCTACCTGTTATTTATTCTTTGTGAATCATCTGTCAAATCTCAAGTCTTCCATGAAGACATGCTAAACTTTGATCCACAATGATCTCTCCAAAAATGAGTCCAAGGTGCTCAGTCTATGTCGCTCACACTTTGTCTTGCAGTGTTTTCTTATTTTCTCGATGTGAAGTACCTTCACTGATTCTCCCACATTTAGATGGGATTTTAAATCTCAAGATGAAATTTTTCATCAGTTCATAATTAGAAAAAAACTCCTGTAATTCCCTGCTTCCTCAAACATTTTGATCACTTCAGAGCAAATTTAAGTAGGATCCAGATAAATTTGATGTTTCTTTAGGTATTCTCCCCATGTCAAATATCATCTCAAAGCACTAGCAGAAAGAATGTAACAAGTGGAATGATATCGCTTACCCTGCACAATCCACCTCTTTAGGGTAATTTAGCAAGCGAAGTACTTGTTCTAGGTTCCGCAAGCTTCTTTTTAAGTCACCCGTTGCCATTTTTGACCCTAGGTTCTGCTCCAACTCTTGAAATCATCTAATTTCTCACCTAAAAATAGAAATCCATGAAACACTGGTTAAGTCTGTGTATTTGTCAAAGCTCCTTTATTATATTGTGTTAATGTCTACTATTGGCACTTACCGTATTAATCCTAGCCTAGCTTTTGTCCTAACTTATTTTCCCTACTGGCCAAGTGCTGCCTTGTATCTGCTATACATTCCTAAATATAAGGCGAGCTTCTCCTCCACCGTCGAATATTTTTTCCAAACAACAACAAACAAAATAGCTTAGGCTGGGTTTTTTATAAGGCAGGATTCACCTGGTTAAAAACGACAGATTAAATGCAGGTTACTTTCACTTGCACTTTCTAAAGACCACCAAAATAAAAGAAAAGAATTAAAAATACAAACACACCAGGACACAGAGAACTAGAGAGCGTTCTACATAACAAAAGAGGCATCACCAAATTTTGGGAAATGGAAAGCAAATGGCTGAGTGATAACCAAACAGACAGGCCAAGCCCGTTGATACAAAAGAAACAAAGAAAAAAATGGTGGAAATAGAGACAATGCAAGAAATAAGATAAACTTTCAAAAAAAAAAAATTTTTCATTCTCAATGAGATTAGAAAAATCTTAAAACCCAAAATAAACATAAGAGGGTATAAAAAGTAAAGAAAAGGCTTGTGCGAATTTAAAATGAGCCAGAGTGGACCAAAAAAATTAGACCTAACTATATGTTGTCTATAAGAAACCCACTTTGTCTATGTGATTGGTGTGAATGGATAGAAACAATATATACCGTGCTAACACTAAACAAGAGACAGCAGTTTTATCAATTTCAGACAGCAGACTTCATAATAAGGAAAGGTATGAAGGAATAAAGAGGGACATTACAAAGTGAAAAAAGAAGTTAACTCTCCAAGAAAATATACCAATTCCTAATGTGTATGCACCTAAACAAAGAGCATCAAAGTATTTAAAACAAAAACTGAAAGAAATATATAAATCCACTATTTTATTGGGAGACTTCAACCCCCCTCTATTAGAAATGGATAGATCCAGCAGGCAGAAAAATTAGTAAAGACATACAACATCATCAATCAGGTGAAGATGATGAATATCTATAAACTACTTCATCAAACAACAGCATAATATACATTCTACTCAATCTCACATGGAACATCATTTGAGGTCATAAAACAAATAACAGATTTAAAAGAGTAGAAACCACACAATGTCTGCTTTCAGACCACAAAAGAATTTAAATGTTATTGCATGAAATAGAGCTTTCATTAGATTCTCCAAGGAATGGTCATATAATAAATGAATAAATGGATAGATACATGGTAAAGAATCTCTGCTAGAAGGGGATAAAAGGTTTCTAAACTGAAAGTCAACCAATAAGGCAAAACTCAATAACTTACTTAAAATAGAGGCCAGGCAGAGTGGCTGAAAGCTGTAATCCCAGCACTTTGGGAGGCCAAGGCTGGAGGACTGCTTGAACACAGTAGTTCGACACCAGCCTGGGTAACATAGCAAGACCTCGTTTCTACAAAAATCCAAAAATAAGCTGGTCACAGTGGCGCATGTCTGTAGTCCCAGTTACTTGAAGGCTGAGGCAGAAGGATCTCCTGAACACAACAGGTCAAGGCTGCGGTGGCAATGAGCGTGCCACAGCACTCCAGTCTGGGTGACAGAGTGAGACCCCGACTAAAAATAAATTTAAAAAATAAAAGAATGCCGGGCTCAGTGGCTCAGCCCGTAATCCTGTGCCTTTGGGAGGCTGAGGTGAGTGGATTGCCTGAGCCCGCGGGTTTGAGACCCGCCTGGGCAAGCAAGACCTCATCTCTACAATAAATCAAAAAATTAGCCGGGCATGGTAGTGCGCGCCTGTAGTTCCAGCTACTCGGAAGGCTGAGGTGGAAGGATCGCCGGAGCCCAGCAGGTCGAGGCTGCAGTGGCCGGGAGCGGCTACTGCACTCCAGTCTGGGCGACAGAGTGAGACTCCAACTCAAAAAAAAATAAAGAAAGAAAAGAAAATGTCTATTGCAATTGGCCATGGACACTTCATAGAAGAAAAATAATATATAATACCTTGAATAGTGAATGCTCTGAATGAAACTCCTTTAACAATCAAATCATTGACATTAAAAACAAAATAGAACAATTCACAAGTCAAATCAAGTGGATTTAGTGTGATCTTTCCCCAGTTCACATTCCAGCAGCTGCCCAGGTTACAATAATCTTTTTACACATCTTCGCTGCATCTATCCACTAGAGGTAATAAGGCTTGCAATTTGCAAAATCCTAAATTTAGTGAGCTTTCTACTTAAGCCCCTAGTCACCCATTTCTGTAGCCATTTCCTCAGGGAAGAGCGACTGCTCTCTCTTTGGGAATGCTGTCCTTCCTGTTTTGGGTCTGCGCTCCTTTATCAACATGGTAAAGAACCAGCTATTGAATACACCTTTATATCCGTGTACATGGGCATTTCAGTTACTGTTTTTCAGCCAAGCAATTACTTCAGCTAAACACTTACATTTTTAGGCAGAGAGAATTTCAGGTACTGACTAATGGGAGATGATGAGAAAAAGAGAACGTGGTCTTTAAATCATATTATACCAAGCGCTGGCCAAGAAGATAAACACTGCTTTACATCTTTTAGGATGGCAAGGGTAGAAGCACACATGAAAGCTGTAAGAGATAATTCCCAAGACAACCCTTTTCTCCCTTGGATAAGATGAAGTGGGAACTAATCTGGTTTATAACTGCAAAAAAAATCTAGTTTTGGGTTTTGCCATTGGCCAGTATCTGAGATCTGAGATTGCTTAAGGTTCCAGAACCACCTTTCTAAACACAATTCTGGGGATGCCTTCTTCCCATAAGGCATTCTCTAACATTAATGCAGACGGCATCTCTTCCCACAGACTCTCTTACTCCTTCCAGATGTACACTCCATCTTCCCAGTACATCTCATTTTGCTTCATGTAACTTCAGGGTGGCTTTCCACCTTTCCTTTTTCTGACGTTCTGGAACACATTTCAATGTCTCTTACATTATTTCTACCTTTGGTTAAGGAATTTTTGACAACAAAGTGTGTCCTGGAACACCTCCTCTTCAGTACCAGAAGAATAAATATTTTGAAGAAGAGTAAGATATAAGCATAGTTTGGATCTATAGGTTAAGGAGATAAGTGATAAGACAGGACACACAAAATAAAGGAATAAGTGAATAGTACAGAAAAAATTACAGATACTGCTCTACATTTTCACGAACGGTTTTACTAAGTCTATGATGAACTTGAGAAACACTAACATTAAGATATTAAAAGAAGCCAACCTACCACTTATGCATGTTTTAACACAATACTTTCAGAAATAAAAAATAAAACTTACTTTAAAAAATATAACATTTTAATTTAATTGTTCCGGAATTTTCACATTCCTTTTCAAAGAAATTAAAAGGAGCTATCACTCAGCTTGTAGAACAATCATTAAGACGGTCTCAATATGGCTTCCTAACTTCTTCCTCAATTCTGTCTACAATTCAGATGTGCCCAACAGAACTCATGGCAGAGGCCCTGACAAAGGTCCTCTCTGGCAGTTTAACATCTTTTTTTTTAAGGTGGAGGCTCACTCGGTCGCCAAGGCTGAAATGCAGTGACTCACTCACGGTCACCCCAGCCTCAACCTGCTGGGCTCAGGCGAACCTTCCTCCTTAGCCTCCCGAGTAACTGGGACTGCAGGCGTGCACCACCACACTCGACTAATTTTTTTATTATTATTATTGTAGAGACGAGGGCTCGCCCTGTGGCCCAGGCTGGCCTCGAACCCGTGGTGCTCAGGCAACCCTCTCGCCTCCGCCTCCCAAAGTGCTGGGATTCCAGGCGTGAGCCACCGTGCCGGGCTCAGTCGAACATGTTTAACATCGCTCCAATCTCCTCGCTGCTAGAGGCCATGGAAACGATGCCGGCCGAAACAACGTCTCTGGACTCAAAGTGATGTCTGTTCAGAATGAAGCCAATGCAGACTCCGCATATGGGGTGGCTAAGAGTGTGTGACACGCCCGCCACACGCTCAATACCATCTAAAAGCCGTGCACCGAAAATACGGAGTCAAGGTGGGGCAAGGCCAAATTTAGGAAACTTCTCACCCAAGAGAGGAGGGAGACATTCCTCTGAGAGATAAGGAGAAAGTCTTGGGGGGGTGGGGGGGGGGATAAGGGACAAGTACCAAGCTCAGGGGAGCGGCTGCGTTCAAACATGCAAGCCTGAAAAGGTGTATGGGCCATCCTGAAAACACAATCTGGACAGCCAGGATTCCAGAATTAGAAAATAATAAAAGAAAAAGAATGGGAACCTCAAGGCGGATTTCCTAGAGCGAAGGGACCCTCTGGAGCCCTCAAGAAGGCGGAGACGTCTTTGAAAGACCCGGGCAGTGCGAGGAAAGCACGAACCGCTGGCATCTCCTCCTCGGGGTCGGTCTCTCCGAGGAGCCGGAGGGATCCTCGCCGAGGAACCCACACGTGTTCGTCCCTTCTCCGCCGAAGTCGCCGGCCAGTTCCGACAGGACGAGCGGCCACGATCCTCCCCACTCCGTCGATCCCGAAAGCCTGCAGGGGCCGGGGCCCACGAGCCAGGCCCCGCGAGGGGCTCCCTCCCGCCACCTGACGCCCCGGGATGACAGGGCGGACCCGCCCTGGGTCCCCGCCCGGGTCTCGGCGACCTCTGCCCCGTCTCTAGGGCTCACCCAGCAGCGGCTCGCAGAGGGGCCGGTTCCGGAGTGCTCCGGCCCAGCACGGCGGGGACGAGAGGAGGGGGAGCACATGCGACCAGGGGCGGCCACCGGAGCGCCGAGTCCCCGCAGCCCGGCTCCCGCGCTGGGGCGCGCCTCTCGCGCCTACCGTTTGTATTCGGAACGGCGGGCTCCGGCCCGCCACGCACCGCGGCGGGACCTTCCAGGCGGCGGACTTGCCCGAGGCCCGGGTTTCCTCGCCGCAGATTCCACACGGCGTTCAGCAACACCCCTGAGGAGAGGGACTCCGTCGAAGAGCCTCCTCAATGGCCAGTCCACGCCTCGCGTGCATATTAGAATATGCGGTCGTTTTGAGGGTCAGAGTGTCTCGGGCTGCGAAGTGAGAAGCTAGGACTCTATGGCGAATCGTGAATAGCGGTGATAAAAATAATTCCTCGTTGGGCGGCGGGGCCCTGACGTCACTTCCGGCAACAATAGGAAACGTCAAAAACTCGGACAGGCGGCGGTTCTGGCGCTCGCGGCTCGAGGTGCTCTGCGTTCGGAGTCTGGCGCCGCGTCTGGCGCTGTCACCGCCGTCCCCTCCCCCGGCGCGAACAAGTCAAGTTTTGAGCCGGCGTCTTCATGGCCGGGGCCCCGGTTCCCGGCTGAGCCCTTTTCTTTTTGGCTGAGAGCCCCCGCCCGGAGGCCGATTCGTCGCGGCGGCGGTCGCCCAGGTACAGGCGTCAGCCTAGCTGTTTCGGGTCTCTCGTCTCTTCTCCCCGAGCACCTTCGCTTTGCTTCTCGGAAATAAAGACGATCGGTGCTTGCCAGTTGGGCCACACGGGCCGACCAGCACGAGTTTGGGACCAATGGCCGTGGAAAGCACCTTGAGCGACAGCGGTGGTGGCTTATTGGCGTGAGGAATCGGTGCGAAGAGGCGGGAATGGGTGTGTGGCTTCTGTTTCTAGGCCATCGGGGTGTAGGTCGGTTCGGGACCCCAGACTCATTCCGCAATGAAGCCGAGAATTGGCCAGGGCTCCTTTCTGCCGGCCCCTGGGTTGCTTTCCCGGTGGCGTGTTATCCTGGTTCCCAGGCCCGGTTTGGGGTTCTTTGCCCCCTTGAGGGTCGCGATGGATTTCCAGTTGCTACCGCAGTCACACGCGGGTTATTGCAGTTTTTGTTACATTTGGCAGACCCGATTTGTTTTCTCTTCTTTGTTTCTCGGTGACGGGGATGTAATCTCTTACGTAGTAGGTGCTCCGGGATCCTTCTCCTCCGTGATTTGATTGGATTTTCATTGTTTGTAGAGACAGGATCTCACTGTGTTGCCCAGGTTAGTTTCTAACTCCTGGCCTCAAGGGATCCTCCCATCTCAGGAGTGAGCTACCGGGCCCAGGTTTATTTTTAGGTTCTGTATGTATTTACTATTTTAATAATATATCCTACTTGTTTTTGCAAGTAAAGTTTTTATTTTCAGGGATCCTAACTGTTGCTCCCCAAATCGATATATTACGACTTTTATCACTGCAAAATTAAGATAACCTATGTTTTTCGTTTGTTTTCCTCTCCCTTCTTTTCAGGTTTGGTGTTTGGTAATTATATCTCTGAGATAAGAGCTCTCCCCACCCCCAACTGCACCACCCACAAAAATAGTTTACAAAATAGAACAAGTCTCAGAATGAAGAGTGAAAAAATATTATGTTTTTCAGGTTGAATCACAAACTTTGATTTTTATCCAATTAACCTGAGAATTTGTCTGATGAGGTATTTCATTAGTAATCTATTGCTAAGTAATTATGAAGTATTTCATTAGTAATCTATTGCTAAGTAACAAATTACTCCAAAATTTACCTCAGTTTAAAACAACCACAAACATCTCATCTCAGGTTCTGTTGGTAAAGAATTAGGATGCAGCTTAACCAAGTACCACTGGTTCTAGTTTTTTCATGAGGTTGCAGTCAGGCTGTAGTTGGGGGCTGTGATCTCATCTGAAGGCTCCATGAAGATATAGGAGGATCTATTTGCAAGGGCACTTACATGGATGTTGGCAGGCCTAGGTTCCCCGCCTCATTGTTTTTCCATAGGACTCCCTCACCATATGGCAGCTGGCTTCCCCTAGGATAAATGATTCAAGAGAGAGCATCCAGATCAGAAGCTACAGTCTTTTACAAGAATCTAATCTCACAAGTGACATCCCATCACTTCTGCCATATTGTATGTGTTAGAAGTGAGTTATTAAGTGCAACCTAAAATCAAGAGGGGATTACACAGGGCATGCATCAAAAGGCAGTGATCGCTGGGGGCTGTCTTAGAAGCTACCTAAGATGAAGACTTTTAGGAGTTCATAGGTATTCATAACTGGGCAAAAACATGTCCAAGAGAAATAGAGTCAGAGAAGGAAAAATAACAGGTTGCAAAGAAATAAACTTATCCTAGAATTGTCTCTCTTGGAAAAAGTTTACTGTGTGTTTGTTTTTTTACTATATGAAGAAAGGCTTATTTCTTTTTTGGGTGGGGAAGGGACTTTGCCAGAGGGATAATGTATGTTTTCAGAGTCTATCTGAGCAAAGCATATCACAACTGGCCACCATATGACTGTGTAGAAAACATAATTTTTCTTCACTTTGCAGTGATCAAGTCATGATACTCCTATAGTGATTTGAGGAGAAACACGTAGGATCCATACTTAGTGCCATTTTATGTGGTTGAAATTGGGTCAGAATGAACACCACAAAGATGGCTTTTAAGGAAGAAAGAAGTTATGAAAGGGCTAGAGATAAGTTTAGATAGTGTGACTACACAATTCTAGGAGAGGTGTGTCTTAGAATAGAATGTGTCTCTTTTAAGCAGTATTAAGTGGCAGGCCACCTTCTTTCTACATTACCTGGAAGTACGTCACCCGCACAGCTTTGGTCAGTAAACCATGTAAGTTTATTGGAAATAAAGAGTGCAGACTTCAAAGTCTGTTGTAATACTGCTTTGACTACGACCCAACGTAAAATTGCCTATGCTTCTTCCAGGATTGAAAGATGTTACAAATCTTTGTCTTATTGAATAAATACCATTCAAGTTTATCTCCTATGCCTCAGATACTTAACACCAGCTTGAATGTGGTCATTTATCTACTTAAAAATTTGTCTTTTAAATCATGGCTTTCTATTAGGTTAACATACTTCATTTATAGTAGGCTATAGCCACTTGATTAATATAATTTCGGGCCCTTAGATGTTTGCATAGTTTTAAACAGATGCTTGAGAAAATAATACAGTTGAAATATTTACATCCACAAAATATTTATGGTAATAACTTCTAGATAAACCAAAATGTTCATCATAATTTATCATATAGATACCAGTTTGATGGGGAATGTTTTGGGTGTGTATTGTGCTTTTGCTAGGTTAAAAGATATTTTCTTCATTTCATAATAGAAAAATATTGAATTACAAAGACATTTATCTTTTCCTTGATCACAGCGCATTGAGTTAGTCGTTCATATTTATAATTTTATAGTTCATTAGTTAACACACAGCTAATGTAACTATCTAAATTTTTTCCTACTACATTCAAATTTGGAAACTGAGATTATGTCATTGCTGGCCCATGATAATCATCAAAATTATTAATGCTGAAGTTTAAGAAATATACATCTAACTCATGTTGCTTTTTCATTGAGTTGTTTTACTTAAGTAATATTTTAAACAATTTTAGTGAAATTCATGTATTTCTGAACATTTATATTTTCTGTGTCTTTTTCTCATTGTTTTGTGTTGGGTTTTTTTTGACAAGTTTCTTGACATAGATTCTACAATAAACTAAAATATTTTGACTGACTTGAGTAAGTTCATATCATATTTGGGGCAATTACTTTATAGTGATTTTTAAAAAGATATCTGTGGTTTCAAGTTTAGACTTTAGGGCATCAAATTCTGTGATGAATAGTTTGTGTATTCTAAAAGAATAGATTGCCTAGGATTCCATAAGTTATTTGAATGAAAGAACCAGATTTAGCAAGTAAGCCAAGCTTAGAGAGACCCTGTGAGATTTGCTAACATGGAGTAGTGATTTACAGAAGTCATGAACATGGAAAAGATGGCAAGGACAGATGACACACACACACACACACACACACACACACACACACAATCACACACAATCTCCTTCACCTCTTCATTTTTTGTATTTATTTTTAGTGGCCTCCCCATTTTATTTTTATGGAATCATATAATTGTTTTTTCAGTGTTTTAATTGCGGTAGAATACACATAGCATACAATTTACCCTCCTAACCATTTTCAGCACACAGTTCATTGGTGTTAAATGCATTCATAATGTGCCACTGTCACTGCTATCCATCTCCATGGCCCTTTTTATCTTGCAAAACTGAAACTCTATACCCATTAAATAATAACTCTTCCTTCTCACCTTGGTTCCCTGGCAATCACTGTTATACTTTGTGCATCTGATTTTGACTACTCTAAGTACCTCGTATAAGTGAGATCGTCCAGGATTTGTCATTTAGTGACTGGCGTATTTTACTTTTCACAATATCCTCAGGGTTCCTCCGTGTTGTGACATATGTCAGAGTTTTCTTTCATTTAAGGCTGCGTAACATTCCATCGTATGTATAAACTACGTTTTACTTATCCACTCATTTCCTGATGACACTCGTGTTGCTTCCACATTTCAGCTGTTGTGAACAATGCTGCTGTGGACATGGGTATACAACCTCTCTTCCAGACCCCGCTTTCAATTCTTTTGGGTATATACCCAGAGGCAGAGTTAGTGGATCATATGGTAATTCTATTTTTAATTTAATTATTTGTTTATTTATTTTTTTGAGTCAGGGTCTCTGTCACCCAGAGTGGAGTGCAGTGGCATGATCACGGCTTTCCACAGCCTCAACCTTCCAGGCTCCGATGATCATCCCACCCCAACTTCCCAGTAGCTGTGACTACAGGCATGCTCCACCATGCTCAGTTAATTTTTTGATTTTTTTTATAGAACCGAGGTTTAGCTATGCTGCCCAAGCTGGTCTCAAACTTCTGGGCTCAAGCAATCCTCCCACATCAGCCTCCCAACATGTTGGGATTACAGGTGTGAGCCACCATTCCTGGCCTTCTATTTTTAATGTTTTGAAGAAGCTCCAACCAGTTTCCACAGGAGTTGTATCATATTGTATTCCCACCAACAGCGCATGAGAGTTTCAACCTCCACATCCTTACCAACATTATGAGTTTCTGAATTTTGATAGTAGCTATCTTAATGGGTATATCATTGTAGTTTTAATTTGCATTTCTCTAAGATTAGTGATATTGAGTGTATTTTCATGTGCTTATTGTGCATTTGTACATTTTCTTTGGAGAAATGTTTATTCAAGTCCTTTGCCCATTTTTTGAATCAGGTTTTTTGTTGTTTTTAAGAGTTTTCTGTGTATTCTGGATATTACTCTCTGATCAGATATATGATTTGCAAATGTTTTCTTCCATTCTGTGGGTTGCCTTTTTACTCTGTTGATACTGTCTTTTGATGCACATATTTTAAAATTCTTTTTGACGTTCAACTGATCTGGTTTTTTGTTGTTATTGTTGCCTATGCCTTTAGTGCCACAGCCAATAAATCATGGCCAAATCCAATGTCAAACCCTATTTTTTCTTTTAAAAGTTTTATTGTTTTAGATCTTTGATTTAAGTCTTTGATCTAGTTTGAGTTAACTTACATATATAGTGTTGGGTAAGGATCCAGTCTCGCTCTTTTGCATGTGGAGATCCAGTTTTCTCAGCATATTTAATAAAAAGACTGTCCTTTCTCCCACAGAATGGTCTTGACACCCCTGTCAAAAATCTTTTGACTATATATATGAGGGTTTATTTCTGGGTTCTCTGTTCTATTCCTTTGGTCTATCAGTCCATCTATATGTCAGTACCATAGTGTTTTGGTTACTGTAACTTTGTAATAACTTTGCTAACAAGAAGTGTTAATCTTCCAGCTTTGTTCTTTTTCAAGATTGTTTTGTCTATTAGTGGTCCCTCAAGATTTCATATGAATTTTTGGATGAGTTCTTCTATTTCTATTAAATGTCACTGGGATTTTGGTGGGGATTGCATTGAATCCATAGATTACTTTGGGTAGTATTGACATCTTCACAATAGTAAATCTTGCAATCCACGAACACGGAATGCGCTTCTTTTTATTTATGTCTTCTCTCATTTCTTTCAGAAATGTCTTATAGCTTTTATTGTAGAAGCCTTTTACTTCCTTGTTTAATTTCTAAGTATTTTATTATTTTTTATGCCATTGTAAATGGAATTGTTTTCTTTATTTCTGTTTTACATTGTTCATTGTTAGTATATAGATATGCAACTGATTTCTGTGTGTTGACTGTCATGCTGTTTTTCTGATTTCATTTATTCTAAGTTTTATGTAGACATCTTTAGGGTCTCCTACATAAGTTTATAGGCCGGGTGCGGTGGCTCATGCCTGTAATCCCAGCACTTTGGGAGACCGAGGTGACTAGATTGCCTGAGCCCATGGGTTCGAGACCAACCCTGACAACTTGGCAAGACCTTGTCTCTACGATTAAAAAAAAAAAAAAAAAAAAAAAAAATAGCCGGACATGCTAACACGCCTGTAGTTCTGTCTACTTGGAAGACTGAGGCAGAAGGGTCGCCCGAACCCAGCAGGTTGAAACTAGGGTGGCCATGTGCATGCCACTGCGCTCCAGCCTGGGCAACAGAGACTCCACCTCAAAAAATAAAATAAAATAAAGATTATAACTGTGAACAAAAGTAATTTTACTTCTTTCTTTCCAGTTTAAATGTCTTCTGTTTCCTTTTTATTGCCTAATTTCTCTGGGAACTATAGAATTTTATAACTACAAGAGATCTTGGGGATCATCAATTTCAAAAACCTTTATTTTACAGGTGAGGAAACTGAAACTTCAAAATTTAATTGACTGGCTCAGTGCTCACTATTAACTAAAGAAGGAGGCTGAACCAAATCCATATTTTCTGTTGACCTGTTTTCACTATTAAATATTTTCTAATCTCATTTCTGACCTTTCCCTTATTTCAGGCTGCCCTCAACATTATTTAATATCTTGTTTTATTTGCAGAAAAATAATTCGATGAGAATTATGATTATTGTTTTGTTTTGTTTTTTAATTCCACAGCACTTGTAGGAATGGCCATTGTGGTTAGTGGGTATGGAGTGTGGTGTGCACCGAGGAGGTGGATTGGGATATGTTGCCATGAGCGCTGCTGATTACAGTTGTGCTAAGTAAACAGCAGTGCAGTCAAGCAAAAACCATATGATTAATAATGCTGGTGAGAAGTATGATACATTTATTTTATTTAAAAGTTTAAGTAGGCAATGGAACATTTCTTGTAAAACAAACCAGAGAAATTAAATAAGCCTAAAATTCTCAAAATTTTTGTTAAATTTAAATAACATGTAGTAATATTTACATTTGTTTAGATGTCATGTTGGTAACACTTATTTTAGAATGAAATTAAAGAACTGAAGAAAAAAAAAACCTTCAAAAAGCAAAGTAATATTGTAAATCTTTTTGAATTTGAAAAAACAAAACCTACAAATGGTATGCCTTTTAGTAACAAAAACTGCTCTTGCAGGACCAGATCTTTAAATTTAATGAGTGGAGGCTTTTTATGTGTTTAATGTACCTTGTGACCTCTTAGTACTTAGCTATTTCCCTTTTCTCCTTAGAAAGACCTCCTTGTGGACTTACCCTTCCTTCATTTCTCTACAGTTGCTAACTTTAAATTTTAGGGATGTGATTGGTTATCAGGTTTTCTTTTCCCTTTCTTTAAATTTCTCTACCCAGTCTGTTCTAAACTTCTTTGGTGGTCTGTTATTTTGGAAGCGGAGAAATAAATGCTGGGCTGCTGATTGGATTCTAAATGTCTCATAGAAAACATTTTCTCACAGACTCCCACGTTCTTATGCCATTGAATAATAGCATATGATATCACTTAAAGATTGTAAAAACCTAAAATAACCAAAAATAGAATTGTACTTTTACTTAGAAGGCATTGACCATTTCTAAAAAGATATAAATAAGTTAATTTCCTTTAAGTCTTAGAAAAATTAGTATTTTAGAGGTAACTATTTTATTATCTATTTTAGACCTTTATCTGAACTAGGACATTTATTTATAAATTCCACTATTTAGATGCCTATGAAATATTGAAGAAAGGTAGTCAATTATAATGAGTATTTAAATGAGGTTGTTCATTTGTCAGTCATCACATACCAGTGATTTAACACTGTGCTCAGGAAGAGCTTTATGGAATCGGTTTGCTTCAAACAAAAGTATTTAAAGCAGAATGCTTTTTTGAGATCTCCAGACTCCTGTCTAGTGTTCCCGTCTTCTACTGTGTGGATTTCATGTGCCAAATAAAATTACAATTAGTTGTCTCCACAGCATGTACCATTTGAATGCTCAGTGCCATGAAATTACTAAAAGTATTAGTTACTTTTTTTCTTAAAATAATACTACTTTATTTGGTGTCTAACTTGTTCCATAGGTATGTTGTGATTAAAGTTGCTTAATGTTTCAAAGATAGACTTTATGTTATATATACCAGTAGCTATTATATATGTGTAACCTGTGTAGTTGTTGATAATTAATCTGTAGCTTTTACTGCTTTCTAAGTGAATGCTCTTTTATGCTATGTTGTAACAGATTTGTTTAAACTGAAACTGCACTTCTTTTGTTTTAAATGAGAAAACTACCTCCAAACTAATGTCAGAACAATATAGATACTTCTGGAATTTTTGCATTAAAAAAAGTTGAACCAGAAACAACATGCTGCTTTACAAGTTAAAGTACACTTTTATATATGTTATCTTAGTTCAGGATCTTAGCCTCGTTAGAAAACAGATAGGAGTGATTTTCTCCATTTCCCTAGAAACAAAAGGTCAGAACCTTATCTGAAATACCTTAGGACACACAGGTTGTGGCATAATTGGAGTTTCACCTTTAAATTTACCTTCCACAGTAGCAGTGTCAAGAAAACCTCTGTATATTTCTTTAAGGCAGACACTACAGTATATAGCCCACATCCTCTAATTTCAACATAAAACTAAAACTATAGAAATTAATTTTAAAAAGCGAAAAAGACCTAAATACTTACATTTAGACTTTTTTTCAAATTGGCTCTTTCAAATAAATATCTGGCCATGTATAATAAAAGTATTATTGTCAATATTGCCGTTGTTATTTTAATTAAAAAAGGATATTAAGAATTTAGAATATTTAAACATTTATTATGATTTTAAGTATATTTTTAATAAATAGAATGATTTTTCCACATATTTGTAATATAATATTTGAAGCAATCCAAACTAATTCATATTAACTTATTGCTTTGTTTTAATGAGCAATTATACTAATGGGCTGTAGATTTTTAACAGTTAGTTGAATTTCCCAAAACCTAAAATAGTAACTGTTTGCCAGATGACACTAGATTTGCTGTGTCCTTGGTCACCCTCTTTAGAGCATTCATTAGAATTTCTCTGTAATTCTTTTTTCTAAGAGTGACTTTATTGAAATATCATTTACATACCATAAAATTCACTAATTTAAAATGTCCAGTTTCCTGTCTTCTTTTTCTTTATTAGATATTTGTAGATGTATGTTGGAGTCTCAAAAAATAGAGAGGGAGAGAGAGATCATTTTGTTCACGTTACCTAGTTTTCTTTGTTGGTAATAGTTTTGTAACTATGTTGTACTGTCAGGATCAGGATATTGACATTGATAAAACCCATTTATCTGTGTGTATTTCCTTAGTTTTATTTCTCCTTGGCATGCATATATGTGTGTGTGAAGTCCTGTGCAAGGTCACATATCCAGCACTGCACTCAGGATCCTGAACAGTTCCAACACCACAGGGATCCCTCAGGCTGCCCGGTCATGACTATCCCCATGCTCTTCTAGCTAATGATGTGGAACATCTTATCATGTACTTATTTGCCATTTTTATACCTCTGTGATGAAATGTCTGTTCATGCCTTTTGCTCATTTTAAAATTTGATTGTTTGGTCTTTTATTGTTGGGTTTTGAGGATTATTTATGTATTCTAGATGCTAGTGTTTCAGATATGTAGTTTGCACACATTTTTTTCCCAGTCTCTAAGTTGTCCTTTAATCTTCTAAATATGGACTTTCAAAAAGCAAAGGTTTTTTATTTTATTTTTGCAACGAAGTCTCACACTGTTGCCCAGGCTGGAGTACAGAGGCACACTCATGGCCATTGCAGCCTCAACCTGGCAAGCTCAGGGGATACTTCCACCTCAGCCTTCCAAGTAGCTGGGACTACAGACTTACGCCAGCACATCTAGCTAAGATTTTGGTTTATTGTAAAGACAAGGTCTCACCAAGTTGCCCAGTCTGGTCTCGAACCCCCATCTCAAGAAATCCTATCACCTCTGCCTCCCAAAGTGCTGGGACTATAAGCGTCAACCACTGCGCCTAGCCAGAAAGTTTTTAATTTTGATGAGGTCCACTCTATCAGTTTTTACTTTTATGATCTTGCTGTTAATGTCAAGTGTAAGAACTCTTTGCCTAGCCTTAGCCAGTGATAGCTGAAATACCTTTTTGGCCCCAAAGATTTCCTTCTGTATATTTTTCTTAAAAATTATAGTTTTATGTTTTATACTTATGTCTATGATCCATTTTGAGTTATTTTTGGTGAAAAGCATAAGACTTAGATTGAGGTTCACCTAATTCAGTTTTTAAACATTTATTTATGCATTCAGTCAACAAATATTTAGTGAGCACTTTATATGTTCAAGGCAGTGTGTTTGATACTAGATTTATCCGTGTAGCTTACTGTGTGAAATCAGTTCCTCATTTTAGTACTACAGGCCATCCTCTTTTGCATGGTACTGTGTTAACTGAAACTGGTACATATTAGAACTGTAACCTTGCTTAACACACACACACACACACACACACATACAGTCTGACAGTTAAGTTTGCGAACTCATCCAAGAAAAAGTGCTACATAGCTCATTGTTGACTATCACTATGGTCACCTTTGAAATACTCCCTTTGGAAAGCTATGCACTGACACCAGTGCCTAGTCCACCTGTCAAAGCAGTTTTGGAGCTCTTTTCTGGAATGGCCATCAGACCTCTCATTGAATTACCCTTGATGTCCTGAGTGTCATCAAAATGTCTTTCTTCCAATATTTCCTTTATCTTCAGGTAAAGAAAATTGTCACTGGGGGCCAGATCAGGTGAATAGGGGGTGTTCCAATACAGTTATTTGTTTACTGGCTAAAAACTTTCCTCACAGACAGTGCTGTGTGAGCTGGTGCATTGTTGTGATGCAAGAGCTCTTTCAGGACCCTTATTGCACACACCTTTCTCATGTCAAGACTTTTAGTTAAGATCTTCCTAACTGCTTCTCTATTGATGTTTATTTGGTCTGCTATACTTCTCACAGTCAGCTGATGATTATGTCGTACAATTTGATGAATTTTTGCAATGTGTTCATCAGTTCTGCTTATTACTGGCCATCCTGACCTCTCTTCGTTAATGACACTTTCTCTCCCCTCAGAAAAACATTTAATCCATTTGTACACTGCCGTTATCCTCATACACTTGGACTAACTTGTTCCTGATTTCACTTTCACTCTTGCCAAGTTTAACAAGAAATTTGATGTTAATTCGTCACTCTAATTCAAGTTCTACAATTCTCGCGATGGCACACAAAAACATGCGACAATAATAACGAACACCACTCAGCAAGACACTGCCACATGTCAATACAGACACAGCTGTGAGAACTGGTATACCAAGGTTATGAAACCTTACCCAGTTGTAAAGTGCTACCAATGTAAGTGCATGGTGGCAAGTTGATAAACTTAATTGTCAGAGCGCATATATAGTATGTGTGTGTAAACCTTATAATAAAATTGAATAAAAGCACAATATGATAGTTCATTCCAGAATTATTATCCTAATGGTATATGTTTGGGTGAATATGATACTATAATCAAGAAGTATACTTAAAAATATTGATCTCAACAATTGATACATCGACTTAAGAAGTTATCATGCTACCCACAAAACGTTGTAATTCAAATTACTAGGGATGTGAGGGTGCTTTAAAGATGTATAGTTGAAACTTATTCTTATTAATTGACAGATATATTTTGTGGTACTTTCAAAAGGATCTTTGACTTTTTGAATCTTCCCATGAACTCTTGGTGTTATCATTTCTTGAAACATCTCAATAGTAAATAAATATGATGATCGTGCTTAACTACCAAATAGACTAATGACTAAATATTTGACCTTATTTGCCAAACTCTGTTTTTATATATAAGGTATCAATCCAAGCAAAGTTAGCTTCTGCTTACTTTATACACGTATTTACTAGTTGTTTTTTCCCCTACCAAGGGTAAATGACACCTCTTCAAATTTCAGAGATCTTAATGAAATTTAGGACCAGGATTATGGCTACTCCGGTAATTAAATCCAAAATAATCAGGTTTACTGTGAAATGAAAGAAGCAAAGTAAGAGTTGTCATTTGGACGGGGCGGGGAGTGAGAGGGATGAGTAAAAACTATGTTTCTTATAAGCTACCTACTAAGAGTTAGGTTCTGTAACTGCTACCCATCTAAGTCCCATAGGATAAGAATTATTCATTATTTTGCTAATGAGAAAAAATGAGGAGCAGAGATGATAGGCTAATCAGATTCTGCACTGGGGTTTGATTCAGTTCTTTTTTCCTATCAAAGCCTGTATGGTATTCACAGTAGTCCGAGAGAGCAGCAGCAGATGGGTGCAGCCTTGGAGGTAATAAGCAGTGACAGCGGTAAAAGAAGATGAGAGAACAGAGAACCAGTGGTGGAGAAACAGGTGGCAAATTGCCTTTGCCACTGTGGGCCCACTAGCTCTGGGCATATGGCTTGTGGGTTAAGGATAAAAGCTTTGGACTCGGGTAGATCTGAACTGAACCTGTAATCTTCCATTCTGCCAGCTATGAGATCTCAGGCTTAACCTCTCTGGGCCACTGTTTCCTCAGCTAAAAAGTTAGAATAATAATAGCTACCTATTAGGGTTGTTCTGAGGATTAAAGCGAGATAATATATAACAAACTTAACAGAGTGCTTGGCATCGAGTAAGTATAAAATAAATAAAGTTTATATGCATGCTATGTACAAGAGGGAACAGAGCCAGAAATTTCAAGGCTTTAAGTCTCTACTCACAAGAGAGAATGAAAGGGATTTTTTAAAAAAAAATTTGTTTAAAAAGAATTTATCTGCCCTTTAAAATAAAATTTAAAAAAAAATAGCCGGGCTCGGTGGCTTAGCCTGTAATCCTATGCCTTTGGGAGGCTGAGGTGAGTGGATTGCCTGAGCCCGCGGGTTCGAGACCCGCCTGGGCAAGCGAGACCTCATCTCTACAATAAATCAAAAAATCAGCCGGGCGTGGCAGCGTGTGCCTGTAATTCCGGCTACTCGGAAGGCTGAGGCGGAAGGATCGCCGGAGCCCAGCAGGTCAAGGCTGCGGTGGCCGGGAGCGGTCACTGCACTCCAGTCTGGGCAACAGAGTGAGACTCCAACTCAAAAATAAATTAATTAATTAAATTAAATTAAATTTTAAAAAATTATTATCAAAAATTGCAAAAATACTTTTTACTGATTGTTTTGATTTTTTTTGACAGAGTCTCCTAGTACTCTTATATTACAGTACTGAGTATTTATCTCCTTAGTAATGATTAACGGTCTCTATTTCACTGAGCCATAGGGTAGTAATTCCTAAACCAAGTACACAAACTCAGACGCAGAGCCTTTTCAGATTTGCATGCCTGGATGTCACAACTAGGAGATTTATGGTTACAAAAAGGTTTTATGGTGAGTTAAAATAACTCTTGAAAGTTTTTACCCAGATTTATAAATTTTTAACATTTTGCTATGTTGTTTCATCATTCTTTCTCTATAGACCTAGATGTGACAGTGTTTCTGAACCATTTTAGAGCAGTTTGTGTACATCACACCTAAACACTTCAGTGTGTGTTTCCTAAGAACAAGAATACACTCCTATATAACCAGTGTGCAATTGGCAAATTCAAGAAATTTAACATTGACACTGTATTTTTATCCATTCTTCAGCTCAATATGTAGTTTCTCGTTTATCTCAATAGTATCCTAAATAGCAGATTTTTTTCCAGCATGGGGTCCTGTCTACCTATTGCATTTAGATGTCATGTTTTAAGACTTCTTTAATCTGGAACTATCCCGCAACCTTGTTTTTGGCTTTCATGGCATTGGCATTTTTGAGGGAAAAAAAATTGTTATTTTACAAGCTCCATATGAGCTTCTCCAATACTCCTGATTGAAGTTAGGTTATAGATACTTGGCTAGAACACTATATAATTGATGGTGTGTCCTTCCAGGACTTCACATCCAAATGCACATGATGTCTCTTTGCCTCTTACTGGTAAATGTTAATTTTTACCATTTAGTTAAGATATTGTCTTATTTCTTAATTATTTTTATGAATAGTGACTGATGTGTGGGGAGATACTTTGGGATTCTGTAAATATTCCATTTTTTATCAAACTCTAGATTATGCATATTCCTTGATAATTCTTGCCTGAATTGTAATATACTTTTTCTAGCTCTATTGTTCTATTGTTATTAGCCAGCATTCTATTGTCAGAAAGAGCTTTTCCTTTTCCTTTATTTATGTAGGTATTGATCATCAGTGTAGACTCGTGGATTCTTTTTTTAATGGGTTATACAGTTGGCCCTCAGTACCTGCAGGCGCACATCCATGGATTCAATCAAGCACAGATTGAAAATATGCAGAAGAAAATAACAATAACAGTAAGAAATAACATAAATAAAATACACAGTATAGCAACTATTTACATAGCATTTAAATTGTGTTAAATATTCTAAGTAATCTAGAGATGATTTAAAGTATATAGGAGGATGTATATAGGTTACATGCACTTATGTGCACTACACTATTTCACATGAGGGACTTGAGCATCCATGGATTTTGGTATCTGCAGGGCATGGGGGTGGGGAAACGGCCCTGGAACGAATCCTCTACAGATAATGAGGGACAATTAATTCATTACCATCATTTTTATTTTGATACCCAAATTGTCCCAGGTTTAGCCAATAGGAGGCTCCTTCAGATCAGCTCCTAATGTTTATTTTGACATTATCCCATTGCTTTTGTTTTATTTTGATTTGCTATTAGTTCTCTGGACATTCATGAAACACTACATTGAGAAACAGCTTAAGAAACACAACATTGCGTACTTTTTGGTAGCCCTTAGGGTGTCAGTCCCAAGCGACCCGGGAAGGTGGAAATTGGGAAAAAGATACACCTATTTACCATATTCGTATATAGTACAGCTTTGGTGAGCACCTACTGTAGGCAAACTTCCTAAATATGGAATATGTACGATATAAGATTTTATAATTATATCTATTTAAGTTAAGATTAAAATTAACTTGTTAGCTTTTACTGACAAGTTACTGGATTAAATTAGGAATAAAATTAATCAAGTAATTGTTATTGCAAGTGTTTCATCCACACTTTAACGCTAGAACATTGAATCTTTAGGCAATAAAAAGTGATTTATAGATCTTTGCACCCTTTTGGGCTAGTGGCACTTGTTTTGAGGTGACTAGTTTGACGGCCATTGTGTTGGGCCCTTATAAATGTCAGGAGGGTGATGACAAGAGTCTTTTCTTTAGTATCATTCTTTTTTTTTAAAAGAGAAAATGCTTCTTCATTTTGCCTGGTTGAAGGAAAGAGATTGTGGCAGGTGTCTGGGCATTCTAGACATAAGGTATACGTGTATTGAGGGAAGAGGTTGTGATCAATTGCCCCATGTACACACATTGCATACTATTCCAGACTATCTTCTTTCTTTCTCTACATGGCTTCATTACTAATCACTTCTCCTCCTGCTTTTCATGTTGCAGAAATATGTTGAACTCTCATGTGCACTTAACGTCTTGTTTTCCTTCTTCTAGGTATAGTTTCTACCTTTTTTATACCTTTTCTGTAATTTTAATGGGAGAGAAAGCTAATATGTGCTCCATCAGACAAGAATCTGCATAGTGACCCTAGATATAACTTTGCTAAAATGTGGTCAGGTAGAGATACAACAGATGACGAGAGTCATCATTTAGAGGTCAGGGTAGCCATTTGCTCTGTGAAAGGACCTTTAACTAAGTAGAAAATTTTATGCAGTCTTCTAGGTAAATATCTTTCAAAGGCATTGTTTATTTTTGAATGATGCTGGAATCTTCCCCAAATCATGTTGCTTTCTCATTTTGATGTCCCAGCTACTGTGACCCAGCAGCAGAGGACTTTAGGAACAAAAAATTAACTTTGAAACATAAGACATGATAACAAACCAAAATAAAATCCTTATGCATGAGCTTAATAGAGTGTATTTCCCTCAGCTGATGGGACACATGTATCCACAATACCACTGAGTGGTCAAGGTCACTCGATTTGGTTTCCAATCTGCATCTGGTAGTCAACATTGTGAGGCTCCTGAGCCTCCTGCTCACTGCCATCCTCCACAAGTGTATTTGTGGGCAGTGCAGAATGGGATAGGAGTATTTTGCCCTTAACCCAAAACAATATATAATAGCTTTGAGACACAAAGAGCTTTATTTGGCTACTGTATTTAAATGGCTAAGATTAATCAATAGCCATATTTGCATAATTTTAGGAAATGGAAATTCTTGGATTATAGTCATTTGCCTGTTCGAGCATTGCTTCATTTGATACTATATCCAATTTAAAAATGAGTTCTAAAGGACTGGATAAAAAAAAATCTGGTACATATACATGATGGAATATTACTCATAAAGAAGGACAAAATTACGAACTTTACAGCAACTTAGATGGACCTAGAGTCTATAATACTGAGTGATGTATCACAGGAACAAAGAACTGAGTATCACATATTCTCACGCATAAGCAGACCTTGGACAATTATCATAACACTATAAGAAAAGGATTGGCAGTAGTGGGAAATTGCAGGGGGAGGAGGTGGTGGCATTAGCGGCAGTGGGAATCTACCAGGGGAGGAGGGACATACCTCATCAACAAGGGTACCTGCATAATGAACATTTGTATACCTAACCCTGAATTGTATGCCACATCTTTAAAATAAAAAATTGTTTAAAAATAAAAATGAGCTCTGAGATGCATTTGATTTTGTGCTAATCAATTTCTGTAAATTTAAATTTATGAAATAGTATCTAAATCTTTAGTTATAAGTATTAACTTTTATTGCCATTTTGACAAATAAGGAGAAAATATAGTGTTGTAATTGCATTGGGGTTTTTTCTCATATTTTTTTTTCTCCTTTAAAAGTAAAAATTTCAACTTTGAAATCTTCTAGAGAATTTTTTTGGCAATATAATTTCCCTTCTGTGACCTAAGTTTATGAAATTTTTTGTTTATTCCTTTCAGATGATATATAATGAAGTTATGTTTCTCTTTTGAGAGACCTAGAAAAAGTATCTTTGTTTTCGTTTTGAAACTCCTATGAGAAAAATGTAGATTCTCTCAACATGATAAAGAAGCTTTAAACAAAATAAACTCAAATTTGGGAGAAAAAGGCACATCTTGAACAGTACTAATTTGTAGTTGATCCTTATCATTTGTAGGTTTTGTATTTGTGCATTTGCCTACTCACTAAAATTCATTTGTATCCCCCAAATCAGTACTCCTGGTGTTTTTGCGGTCACTAGCGAATAAGCACAAGAGCTGCAAAAAAATGTGTTGTTCAAGGTGCACATTCCCAGTGGAAGTTGTAAAAAGGTGTCCTTTTTGTGGCCATGTTTTTTACATTTTTGTGTTTATCGGTGATTTTGGTGTTGAGCATGGCCCTGAGTCTAGTGCTGTGGTGTTGTCTAGTTTTCATGAGTAATGTGCCTTACAGAGGCAATGCATGTGTCAGATAAGCGTAGTTTTGTATGTGTTATAGTACCATTGGCTTCAAGTTCACACGTTAATAAATTAACATTATGTATTAAATAAGGTGTCTCCAAACATAACTCCCATAAAACAAGATTATGTATTGATCAGTTGATGAAGATATTGTGACCAGAGGCTTGCGTGATCCTAACCCTGTAACTTTCCTAGGAACAAGGGTTCAGTATTCTCTAATTCAGTGTTTGCAAAAACTTTATAGAAGGTTATTGCCATAAATACCTAGAATCAACTTTACTTCTTTTATTTGCATATGACAGACCAATTATGCTCTTATAAGAGTAAATATTTTTGAAGAAATATCTATTTTCTTAAAACTATTTTGAGTAAACAAATAAATTGGGAGCAGTAGTTACAACACAAAATCCATGTTTACACCAAAACGAGTGATTTCACATATAAAAACTTTTGTGTTTAATTTTTTAAATTTGAAATTCTATGCATGTTCAGTGATTCCATTATGTATCTGAGTTTTCTTGACCAAATAATTGCCACAAGTGATAGAACAGTATTATATCTTTTATAATATGTTTTAGTGTTTAAAATCTTTATACCAAGATATTATTAAAACTTTAAGACAAACCTGAAGACTTTGTACTTTGAAGTTAAGTATTAATTGGTTCAGACCAAACATTGTTTTCAAGAATTTGAAATCATAGAGGAACCCAGCATGAAACTGCTCTAAAGCCAGATATGACCAATTATTAAAAATAACACCAGCCAGGCTCGGTGGCTCAGCCTGTAATCGCGCGCCTTTGGGAGGCTGAGGTGAGTGGATTGCCTCAGCCCGTGGGTTCGAGACCCGCCTGGGCAAGCGAGACCTCATCTCTACAGTAAATCAAAAAATTAGCCGGGCGTGGTAGCGCACGCCTGTAGTTCCAGCTGCTTGGAAGGTTGAGGCGGAAGGATCGCTGGAGCACAGCAGGTGGAGGCTGTGGTGGCCGGGAGCGGCCACTGCACTCCAGTCTGGGCGACGGAGTGAGACTCCAACTCAAAAAAAATAAAAAATAAAAAATAACACAAGGACCTATTTCATGACACTATTTTTGGCCCATCCTCAAGCATGTTGAGTTTTGAAATTTTTTTGTGAAAGACAACACAAGCTCTTTTGTTTTCAAAGGTTTTTTTGTTTGATTGGTCATTGATATTAAAGAATTGCATTTACAGTGAAAAAAAACTGTGATCAAAATATGAAATAACCCAAGGAGATGAATTGTGTATCCTAGCCCTTCAAAGCTATGCAAGTAGCAACATGAACAAATAAGCTTATTCAATAGGCAGGACTCAGAACAGCAGAAGTGTCATTAAATAAGTTTTGTGAAAGTGCTTATCATTTCACCTGATGAAAATATGGTTTTTCAAAACAAAGTAGTATCTAATGTGTTGACGCTTAGCCATGAAATGAACTTTATATGCATTATTTCATTTAATTCAACAGTCTTTTGAGCTGTAGATATTAGTAATAATAGTATTTTTCTACATTATGTATGAAGAAGCTAAATCTTAGCGTAGTCAGGTAGCTTCCCTAAGGTCCAATAAGTAATAACTAATAAAGTCAGCATTTAAACTCAGGTTCTTTCTAACTTGCTTCAGAGCTTCTACAATGGATGTCATGTCTTTTCGAGTTTTATCACTTTTCTGGTAGTCACACCCATATTCCACATCTTATTAGCCCAAGGAAGACAGGGAGTGGGGACAGAACACTGCAAACACCCTTACCTTTCTCCAAATGCAAGACTTATAATATTAATCTTTCTCAGATGGTTTATCATACTGTGTTTTTACTTAATATCAAGAACTGCTTTAGAGGGAAAAGAAAGTCCCAAAGGGGCAATTTGCAGTATTGTTTAGCAATAGAAAAACAGAGAATGAGGTATAATTTTGCAATGTTCTTTGTCTGAACTTTGTACACATGAGCCTCAACTTTCCACCCTCCCCACCATTTTTCTTTTTTAAGAACCAGCTGCTGGCTTTACCTTTTTCTACCTGCCGGATGCTTTTTGAATCACATTATCCAGTGCTCAATTTAAGCGATCCCCATTAAAGTCCAGAGCCCAGGGAAATCACCATGATTCTTTGTTCCCTAGCAACAGCCCTGAGAGTAACAACAGCTGCTTAACCATATGCCACGAGAAAGATTCTGGAGGAAAAATACACAGAAATTGTTAATAATTGCCTTAAATCTGGAGACTTCGGACACCATAGTTACCATATTTATTTGCCTTTACTGGTACAAAAGCAAAAAAGAAGAATAAATTTAATTACTTGAAATGATGAGACAGGCTAGATGAGCTCAGCAATTAATGCAAACTCTAGATAGCTTGTTGGTAAGTTAAACAGAGGAATAGCTATGGTGAAAATAAAATGTTTTTCTTTATGATTTGGTAGTCTTAAATATTAATTTTTGTGTCAAAATTAAATTGTACTTATGTTGTAATGTAACATGGCACCTTTATACATTAAACAAATTTTAAATGTTTGCTTAAAAATTTTTGTTGAAAATCTGTATTTTTTTCTATGTTAATCATTTTTACTGTCTGCATAGTTTTGCTCTCTCCACATTTAATTCGAATCATACATAATATAGAAACCTCTTTACATTGGCCTCTTTTACTTAGTAATATGCTCTTGGGATTCCGCCATGTCTTTCCATGGCTTGATAGCTTATTTCTTTTTAGTACTAAGTAATATTCCTTAACATGGGTATATTGTACCATAGTTTGTTTATATATTCACCTTCAGAAGTACATCTTGATTGCTCACAAGTTTTGACAATTATGATTATTGCCGCTATTAAAATTCACATGCATATTTCTGTGTAGACATAAGTTTTCAGTTTGTTTAGGTAAATACCAAGGAGACCTCATGCTAGATCATATGGGAAAAGTATGTTTAGTTATGTAAGAAACTGCTAAACTGTCTTCCAAAGTGGTTGTATTGTTTTTATTCCTACACCTTTGCCAGCATTTGGTATTGTCACTATTTTAGATATACTATTCTAATGGTGTGTAGTAGCATTGTTATTTTGTTTGCCATTCCCTAATGACATATGATGTTAAGCATCTTTTCATATGCTTACTTGACACATTTTTAGTGGCATATTTATCATGATCATTTGCCCATTTTTTAATGCGGGTTGTTTTCTTATTGTTGAACTTAAGGAGTTCTTTGTATATTTTGAATACTAGTGCTTTATCAGATTTGTGTCTTGAAAAGATTTTCTATGTGGTTTTGTTTTCATTTTCTTGATATTTGGTTCTTTAAGAATTTGATTTTTATCTGAACCACTAATTTAGTGTCTGATAACATTATGTATAGTGTAGCATATGTAGTAGAGAAAGTTTATCTTTTGTACCTTCTTTGCAAAAACAAATATTCCCGTATTTAAGAATCATTAATATGTCCTTCCTCTTGGTATCTTCCCTATATCCCTTAGTAGTTTCAGCTGTTGGGGTTTGAAGCAGTGCAATGGAGGATGAGGAGGAGGAGTTAAATGTTATCCTGGAATTGGAACTGGCAATTCCTGATCAAAACCCCAAGTAAAAAAAAAATTATCCTGGGATATTTTTTGTTTATTTTGATCAACAATGACATAATATAGTGGCCATTATCCAAACAATAGCCAATAATTTAGTAAATATATGAATGGATCAGTCCTCTTTAAATAGTCCAAAAAAATCTGACTTTCTTTCATATTATTCCTAATTTAAAAATATCATCACCATTTTTTTGGTCTTTTTTTTTTACTTTTTTTTTTGTTAGTTTTTATTATAAATCATTGACTAAAACAACACTATATTTTAAGTTCCGCTCATGTCATAAAAATTATTTGACTATTTTAATGATTTTACTGGAAAGCCACATTTTGTTTCAGATTTTTTTAAACAAACAGATATTTACTACTAATAAGAAAATTCTGTTTGAAAAAGAGGTCATGAAAATAATTGTCTTAGTTAAAAATTCTTGCTGATTTAGCTTTTCTCAGTGAATTTACTTGCAGAGAGAAAGCTACTTATTTTAAAGGCAAGACTAAATAAAAAGTTCAGGCTAGACATTTTCTAAAGACATTTGTGTATGGGGTAATCAATACATGTAACAGATAAATGTAGAGCCTCTCTGGTTGGAGGTCAAATGAGGTGGGGGAGCCTGGAGCACACCTTCTGCTGGGCGTTTTCCCAGGTGCCTCTGCAGAACCCACAGTGCTATGTGGAGAAGAAGTGGAAAATTAGTCTAAATTATTTTTAATTTGAAGCAACAACAAAACTAAATAGTTGGCTATTACTGAGCTATTTATCATGGAATTCTAGGTGTCTAATTTATAAGGTTTCTGAATTAGACTTCAGGGCCTATGTTACATTTTATTACAGTCTACAACATAAGTGTAGACTGGCAAGAATTAAACTAAAAGCCTGTTTCACAGCTGTTATGCATCTGGGAGTTTGGTTAAAAGGGACTAGCTTAGCTTAGCCTGAATTGTGATAAAAAGCAGGGTCTGGAGGCCTTTTAACTAAAGTCCTGTGCTCTGATCAGAGCTGTATTTAATACTGGCCCATAAGTCCACATAATTATAATTTGTAAGAGTATTTAAGACATCAGTAACTTTTAAATCTTACCACGTGAAAAATGATTATGTCACCTGTGGACTTTGAAAATTGTTAGCAAACTGGGATCAAGGTAATGATCAAACCAAACATTTCTAAAACTTTCTCTGTCCAAATTTGTGCTTATTATGTTCCAACTATTCTTTGTAATATACTACTGGTTTTCATAGGCTTTAATGAGGAATTTTAATTCCGATAAATTAGTGCTTTGTGTCGGATTTGTTATACCACTGGGAAAGATGGGTTAGTTTTTTAATGTCACCCTTATTACATTCTGGCTTTCTCCCAGGCTTGCAGATGGGTCAGGGGCTGTGGAGAGTGGCCAGAAACCAGCAGCTACAACAGGAAGGCTGTAGTGAACAAGGCTACCTCACCAGAGAACAGAGCAGGAGGATGGCTACGGGCAGCATTTCTAGCACCAGTCATCGTAAACAGGTCCAAGGAGGCATTGACATATATCATCTTTTGAAGGCAAGGAAATCTAAAGAACAGGAAGGATTCATTAATTTGGAAATGCTGCCTCCAGAGCTAAGCTTTACCATCTTGTCCTACCTGAATGCAACTGACCTCTGCTTGGCTTCATGTGTTTGGCAGGACCTCGCCAATGATGAACTTCTCTGGCAAGGGTAAGTTAAACCGACCAGTGTTTAATTCAGGTATCTCTAAACATAATGCTGCTTAAATGTTCTTTTTGTTTTATGCACACACACACACACACACACACACACACACACACACCCCCCCATGCATATTATGAAATACTTTCTTTTTAGCTTGGGCTTGTACTTTGAGTTGCTCTTTATTAAACCTGGAAAAATAAAGATGCAGTTATCATCACAGTCAAATTTGATATTGAGAAAATAAAGACAATAGAAAAGAAAATCGGATAATGACTTTATAGTCACAATTAGAAGAGAGAGGTTATCAATTGAGATGCGTCTGCTTATTATAAATTAGAAATCATCAGTTTATTCTAAAAATACAACAAACTTATGAAGTGAGAATTCTTGATTTAAAACTTGGAGTGTTCACACCCACCTGGTGTATTTGTGCTTCCCATAGGTATCCCAATTGAAGAACAGGCACACTTAAAAATCAATAATCAGTCCTCAAATGTTATTGTTTTCATTGGTTACAAGTCGGGTATGTGTATGTACATTTTTTACTTATTTATTCATTTTTATCAAAGTTGCTTGTTAGAGTAAACTTTAACTGGTGAAAATCTTATCTACTACTTATTTTTTTAACTATTACTTCAATGGTGAACAAATTCGGAAAATATTAGAAAGCAAGGGGATAAACAATCTACTTGTTAAACTTAAAGTAGATTATAGAAACTTTTGTATCTATTATAACAGTTTAAATTTAAACTACAAATCTATGAACTTTTGGTGGACTAGGTTCTGTTTTACTGATCCTAAGTTACTCCTTAAATAGCATGATATACTTTAAAAAATTATCAGTACTTTTTTCAAGTTTTGAAAATGTTACCAAACATAGAAGAATAGTTAGATCTCAGATCTTCCAGCATCTTTTACTAAAACTTATTGTTTTATTATTTTGATATAGGACTTTATAAAGATATAAAACCTAAAGACAAAAGTCCTTTTAAGACTTTAAATAATTTCTAACTGGAAATTTAATTGAGAAAACTAATAAATTAATCTAAATTGCCAAACTTTAATAAAAGTATATTTCCAGTAATAACATTTCTAAGTTGGGCTTCCTCATGTTATATAACTACAGTATATTATATAGGTCATCTCTCAACCTCTACATAGATAAAAATCATCCATATCATCTTGTTATTCTTTGATTGACTTGTCATAATGAAAGTACTGTGTGAGAGGAAATTCTATTAATTAATAATGTGTAAAATAAATAACAGTTATTAAATTTTTAATCATTATGTGAGTATAAGTAGAAATGAAAATATTTTTAAACTGGTTCATTTTTTATCATTTCTGTTTTATATTTTAGTATTCCCCACAAACTTAATTTGTGTTTATTTACTTGAACAATAAAAGAAAAGTTTATTTCTAAGCTTATCTGAAATCAGAATGTATTCATCATTTAGGATTTAAATCTGAAGTGTTCATCTCTGAAAGAAATGCTTCCTTTACTGTTTTCCGTATAATTATGCCTGTTTTTATGATACTTGGATTTTTTTTCTTAATGATAAATTGCTTCTATTTGAAATTAAAGACTGGATCAGTTTTTTAACTTTGGATGTATTGAATACTTATTGATGTTGGAAGGTTCTGTTGCTTTTACATAGCTTAGTAATAAAACTCAAAGGCTGTGGGACTAGATTAAAGAGACTGCTGAAATATTCATAATTTTCTAAACAACTTATTGTACTTTGAGTTGTAGAAACAACGATTTCATTAGGTTGGTTAAAATAATGCAATGGTATGAACTAAGTAAAGGATTAGTCTCATATTAAATTAAATGTTTGCCCACTTATCCTTACGATTTTTGGTGTTATAGGCTGACACAATAACTTTTTCTTATTGCCCTGTACTTTGTAGAAAGTTTGAGGCAAAAATCAATAATGAATATCAGAAAGTATAATTATTTTATTTTCCTCAACAAGTTTTGAACACACAACACATCAGAAATCTTGAAGCAAAAACTCATTAAAATTGTAGCAAAATATAATTTCCGTATTTTCTGTGTCTCTAGAGTAATGCACTTACATTTAAGGCCCTGTGGTATATATCCAGAATTTCTAGGTACTGTAATAAGATGAAACTTTAGCTTTCAAATAATAACCAGTAGCCATTGCCTCTGTACAGAGTTGGAAACAACTCTCCCAGTCTTCAGTGTGTTTTTAGATATGAACTGTTAATATGTTAGGTTTTATAGAGTGTTTAAACAATCCTGTATCATGGTGAAACACAGTGTCTTAAAAACAGCTATGCTTAACATCACAGCTTTTGATGTAAGTATTGAAGTTGTAGCATGACAAGCAATTTCTAAGTTTAATTTTTCTGTTGTAATATACATATTGTTTTGAAAAGCAAAAGGTTGTCATCCTGCTTGGCAACCCCCCAATTTAGTTGTATTTCACAATAGAGCACATGGGTTATGTAATAAATCCTGTTTAGCTTCTTGGATGAGATGTAGGTTTTGGATTGAGACTCATTGGGTTCAAATCTTGCCTCCATACACATTAGCTGTATTACCTCAGACAACATTTTTGTCTCTGTCTTTCTTATCTGTAGCACCAACATCATAGAATTGTTGTGAAGATTAGGCAAGCTAATACAATTAAAATACTTAAAATAGTAACTGGCATCAAGTAAGCAATCAGTAAATGTTAGCTATTATTATTATTATTATTATTATTATTAATAGTTTATGTTTAACTTCAGATAGCACTCATGAGTATTATTTACCTTTGTAGCTCACATATATTAAGTTCTTTCAGAATTGCCACATCTAAGTCATCTATCATACACTAGTAAACAAATAAAAAACACATACAAAATTACAAATTTTGAACTTTAGAGCCATAAAATTCAATTTTATATATTTTATGTTGCTATTTTGTTATGTGTATACATGTTTAACTTGGGAAATTCTTTAGTAAATTTTTTGTCAAATTCTCCTGTTTTTACAGGTTGTGTAAGTCCACTTGGGGTCACTGTTCCATATACAATAAGAACCCACCTTTAGGATTTTCTTTTCGAAAACTGTACATGCAGCTGGATGAAGGCAGCCTCACTTTTAATGCCAATCCGGAGGAGGTAAGTGAAGAGCTTGAATATTTATTTGTATGTGATGAACTTTATTACTATCTTTCTGCGGTTTTCAAATATGTATACCAAACGAGTGGGGAAAATCACAAGTCATTGAACATGCCTATTCAAACACTGACAAACACAGTCATAAGATTTATTTCTACATGGCATTATCATTTCTCTTTACGTTACCTGTCAAGTTCTAACCTTTCTACCTGCTTACTTTGTGTGGCTTCATCCATGATATATGCGCAGGCCCCTCCTGACCTGAATACGATATTAGCACATTATAAATGTAGAGCACAGGGAATGTTACCCAAATCTTATCTGCAGCATTTTTTTTCCGTTTTTTTGGTTTTATTTGGTAGTGATGTTACTTTTATCAAAGATAATCACAGAAGACATTGTTCTACTTTCCAACACATCGAATGTTGTCTTTAAATAATGCCTTTAACAATATAATTTCGTGTTGATACAGAAACTATTTACAGATTCTGTTATACAAATGAATAATTTTGTATTCATTATTCTTTCTTAATGAAATATATAAGAATGATCAAAATATGAAAACAGTTGTTTCACTGTGGGTTTTTTTTTTTTTCATATTCTCATTTTAATATATCCTGGAAAAATTCCAATTTTCTGAATGTTTAAGTATTTACTAGACTTTGAGAAATCTAAGTGTAACTCTAAGTGTAAATTATACAACACTCAGGACACTACTTTTCTGAGGAAAATTTTCATTTGCAGAATTATTTTAATTTACTTAATTATCAAAAACCAACCTTTTCATTTGTTGTAGCAACATTAAGGACTGATTAAATTATGCAGCCAAATATTTTCTAAATCTATCTTAACTTTTGTTATAATTAGAGAAATATTTCTCCCATGTAAAATATTTGAATCTTAAACAGATATACTAATTTAATAAGTATGTGTATAATAATAACAATGACATTTTTAAATAAATTGATTTGTACTTATTATATATGATTCCTTCTGTGTTAATTTTTACTTGTAATTAAATAAATTATTTTTAAAATGCGATTGTAAATGTTTGCTGATACACATACTTCTTATTGGTTAAGTCCTATCCCCACAAATGTAACAAAATGTAGAAGAAAGCCTGATATAGGATTTGAATTTAGGTGTTTGTTCCCTTTCCTTTCACCACTTTTGAAAGAGGTTTCACTTTCAATGAATAGAAAACTGATACTTTAATGAAAGTGGAATGATTTATAAGAAGTTCAAATTATATATTTGAGACCAATGTAATATTGTGTCTTAGAATTTAATGATCATTCTTTAGAAAGACAAATGGATACACTGTTTATCATAAATTTAAATTTTATTACTTGTCCCTTTAGTGCACATTTTTTCTAATGCATTTTATTATAAAATTACCTGTTTTTACTTTGTTTTTGGCCAAAACCCAATTTCTTTCTTATAAACATATGGCAACATAAGCATGTCACTTTTTTTATCTTGCTCTGTGGCATACCTGCTCTTACAAGCAATTTTTTTTACATTTATGTTTTCAAAAAATGGCATGGTTTGAGAGACATCAGTGTTCTTAATACATTAGAGTTAGACATTGCTTTTTCCTAATTAAAACAATTCACATGATGAACTTTATAATAAGGCATATATTTTGCAGCCATCTGTTGAGGTAACTGAATGATGATTGTTGGAGAACTGAGGCAGAATAGATAAATCCATAAGAATCAGAGAAGCAGCAGTTGCACGCCCCAATCTTATTATGCCTGTTGTATTAAGGCATACTGATTCCCATCATGAATTGTTCTGATGTTGAGTAAAACTGTTATCTTCAACTCATATCACTTGCAAATGTTAAATTCTGAGGAAAATGTCACTTGGTAAGTACTAAGGGGTAGATTGTTACAAAGTCAGAAAAGTTGGCTGTAACTGCTGATATGATTATGGTAAGTAGTCATTCCTTGCTAAAGGAGCACCAAGTTTTAAATTATAAAGCAAAGATGAAAATACCTATAGGCCCTAATATACTAGAATATGATATGGATAGGTTTAAATATCTACATTGGAAAAGCTAGATGTAAAAATATGTTTCCATCTTTGAAGCTTCATATATCAGACCAATTCTTACTAGTTCCTCCTCTAGAGTGTTTGGAGAGGGGGCAGAGAAAAAAGGTAAAATTCAAGTCCTTTTTACATCTGAAAATGTTTTTTTTTTATTTTAAGTCAAATATTTACTAAGAGAGAGAATCAATTTATTTATTGAAATATGATTTTTAGGGCTCCAAATTTTACTTATCCATCCTACCTTCCATTGTTATTGAGAGTTGGCTGTATTTTATTTTTCTTCACTCCTTGGCCTGATTTAAAGATACCCTGGAGCATTCCAGAAGTAGTGAATTTACCTTTCTGAAAGGGCCATGTTGTCCTGCCAAGATGCAGAGAGCTGAACCACTCAAAGTGTCTTGTGGTTCCAGAATTCTGATTCTGTGCTTTTATGAATATCAGTAATTTAGCAGGTATTGCCTAATAGAAGAATAGAATTCTATCTTTACCAGAGTGCACTTAGGAAGTATATAGGCAAAATATATGTGTAGGCAAAAATATTGACATACATTTAATAGTTTCAGAGAAATGAGGGGAAGTACTTTAATAACTATACTCTATACTTTCTTTCATTAAATAATTAATGTTCATTTGGTTGTTTGCCAAGTCGAGTCTTTAAAATTGAAATCATGTCAGTGAGTTATCCTAAGATGTTCTTATATAGAACTCAATTGTATGAGTCATTCTGTAGCCAGATTTTAGAATGACTCTTGCCAGGTTTTTTGAGTGCTAGAAATCAAGGAGTAGTTTTTGGAGATTTTTTTTTTTTCCTACTCACTAGACCACTGTCATCAGACATAATAGTTTGGGTTCATTTAACTCTGAGCAGTGAATTAGTTTTGATGATATGCTTAAATTAAGTAAGTGGTTTTTATTGCAGGTGCCTGAGATAAGATGTATATAATTGCTCAGTATTGTAAAAGTCTCATTTTCCGTAATTTCTAGTTTTGTACTTAACATTTTGATAGCAAGCATCATTAAAATATTATAAAAATAAGAATACTTACAGCCACAGGGAACAAGATTCTCCAAAGGACACCGTTCATGTCACGGATATGGGTAACCAAACTCCACAGCAACTGCTGACAGTGGCTCATGGGGTGGGGGCCAACACCTGCACAGTCTGTGGTACGAATATTGAGCACGCTGTTGTTATATGCATGACACTGTGATCTCAGCTGTGTGTCACGTCGTGATCTTGTGCATGAGCTTGTGGACTTTGTGGCAGGTGAGCACATTCTAGCAAAGGAATGTGCTGAAACCCCTCTATTCACATTAAGTTGTTTCCCCTGCATGTGCAGTGTGTGTGTCAATTTTATTCCACTAGCAGTATTAAAATAAAGTGATTTTACTTACCAACCAGTACTTTATATTACTTGTGCTTCATATTCTATTAAAACATCTGCTTGACATAGTTACTTTTTAAATTTAGAGCCTGAAAAATTGGTAGTGAACATGGTTTAATTTTAATACATGACAGGCTTATTTTGCATAAATATGTCAGTTTTCTAAAATCTCATTGGAATTAGGTAACAAAAGTCTTTTTTTAAAAGTATGTAAGTTGTTTTTCTGTATTCATAAAGAAAGATCCACATGCATACAATTTTATGCATTTTTGCTAGATCGATTTTGGATAGAATATATTATGAAAAATGTTTTAAAATTTAACTATATACATGTTTTAAATGGAAATGAACATGTAAGTTATTTTTAAGGCGACATTATTTTTGTTGTTGGAACAGCAAAAGTGTAAATAGGAAACTTGTAAGAGTTCTCCATTGTAGGAAGGATCTCAGGATATATCTTACGAACTTTTTTCCCATATACAGCAACAAAATGATCATTATGATTACTTCATAGCACAGTAACAGTAGTGAAATACAACTTTAGTTTTTATTCGTAGGGATAAAAAATACCCTGGTAGGTATTATTAGAATGTACAGATAGGCATTTCTCAAACGTATTCTTTGAGACTACATAGTTAAAAAGGAGTTCCCAAGTCTAATCCATTTGAACATGATAGGTTATGATTAGTTGGCCTGTTTACAGTATAACTTTTCAAAGTCTTTAATACAATGATGAACATTGTGGATATCTAAGAGGGGGATCTATGCAGTATTATCCAATTTTGTTTGACACAGTATTCTTTTTTTTTTGAGAGTAGGGAGTAAAAACATTCCAGGGAGTACTCTTTGAGATAACCTAGTGGAGATTAATCTTACTGTGTGCAAATGAATATTTTAGAATGATCAAAATACCCAGTTGTTCACCTACAACTACCTGATGCAATCTTATCTCTAATGAAAGTCTGTGATATACATTTCTTTCTTTTTCCCTTTGGTCTGATAGTACTTACTATGAAAAAAACCTCTGAGAATTGAATTTTGTATTTGCTATATTTTGATTATCATCTAATTGGTTAAGGGAAGTGTTAGTTTGGAAAGTTAGTTTGGATAATACAATAAACCTGAAAGCAATATTGAATTCAAGTAACCACCTGAAAACACGGTTATAAGCATTTATGTCAAATAATTTGCAACTAATAGACCATTCCTCATGATGTCCTTGGTATAAACGATTAAATCGTAGCACCTCCTGTGACTCAGAGGTATTTTGAGTAAAGGCTGACAGTCCACGGAGCGTCTTTTTAGTTTGGGAAATGTACTGCCTTTTGAGATTTTAGCCTTAGCTCTATAGTTGTAGAAATGTGACTCTTCTACTGAAAGTGGATCAGTCTCTCAGGAATAAACATATGGATAGTAGAATAGGAGACAGTTGACAGTAAGACATATGACTTCAAACAGCACCTGATAGCATGCAGAGAAAGGTAAACTCGTATTTCCATTTGTGGGTTGTGATGCACTAAGCACTAAGCTCCGTTCAGGGACAACCGAGTCCTCAATACCCTTCACTGTGCTGCCTCTCAGCACGCTCTGCATCTTGTGATCTGCTTCCTGTGGTGCCCTCATCGCCCTGTACACATCAGCTAGAATGTTTTTGGCTGCAAGGAACAGAGAACCTAAACTAATAGTGACTTAAATCCTTTACGTTTGTTTGCTTCAAAAGCGCCCCAAAGAGGTTATCTGTTATTTCAGTGACATGGTGATTTCATCGTGGGCACCCAGTGTGTTAACTTTTGGCCTCTCATGATAGTAACATGGCTCCTACATTCAAAATACCACTTCTCACATGATAGTGCTCCCAGCACAAAGAAAGGGGGTCAGAAAGAGAAGCTTTCTCCTCACATTTCTTAACACTTACAGGGAAAAAAATATTTTTCAGAAAACTTCAGTATGCAATGCCCCCCCACAAAAAAAATTAGAATTGTCTTTTAGAGGATGAGCCCCTTGTTATACAGATTTCCCCTTGTAGGTAAGTGTTCTGGAAACCCACTGGCATCAATGTACCAGCTAGCATTGGTGTGAAAGGCTACGTTCAGCTTCTGTGATTTTTTTTTTTTTTTTTTTGGCAAGGGGAGATTCTTTCAATGCATTTGCCCATTCGTGATGGGTGATTTACCAGGGCACCTGCCTACACCGTGCTGAGTGTTTAGCAGTTTTTGACCAAAAACAGCCTACCCCAATGCCCCACCCTCCCTATTTGCCCCATCTCATTCCAAGCCACTTTTTTGTTTCCCCAGATTAAACAAAAAAAGTCCTCAAACGTTCTGTCGATGTAGAATAGGTGAAACAAACAAAACCTACAGAAGCACTGAAAGGCATCAAAATGGACAAGTTCAAAAACTGTTTTGAGCAGTGGAAAAAGTGTCTTGATAGGTATATCATATCAAACCGAGAGTGCTTTAAAGGTGACTGAAGTTTAAACATGTGCAATTTTTTATACATTCCATTATTTTGGGTCCCCCCTTGTACTCCTGCTCATTCCCTCCTGAACATGACTGAGTCACATGAGTACCCCTGTTTCAGTAGAGGACAGAATAGAAAAGAGCACATGATTAGCTCAGACTTATAATTCAGCTACTGTGGCTAAGATGCTTGAAACAGTGAAAAGATGTGGGGTACAGTTCAGGATTAGGTAGATAAGTGGTCATTGTACAGGTAATTTTGTTTTTAAAGTACACTTACCCTTTAATTTTCAGTTGGGTCTCCCATTGTTTGTAACTAAAAACATTCTATTATTACTATTATTATTACCCCCAGACTATAATATACTATATATGATATATAATCCTAAGTACAAATTGTTTAAGTAAACATTGCTCATTCTCATTAACAAAGCCATCAATTTATCATCAAATTTGCTGAAGAGAATTTAATTGGAGCAAAAGGAGCTAGTTGACAATGTGAGGAGTCCAACACCAATTATAGCTTAACTAGCTTGCCCTCTATAAGAATTGTTTACCCATAAGAGCTAAAAATGCTCATGTTTATTAGCAAAGCTCCTTCTCCTTGATCAACGTTAGAGTCAAAAGTGAAAAATTATGCCTCGCACACATTAAATACCATCCTCTGTCTCAGCAAGTTAATACCTTCAAACAAGTTGTTATAGCTAGTCAAGTCATGCTAAACTGGAGATCATTTACTTTTTTGAGAGTAGTGTGGTATGAGTGTTTGTATGTATGTATCTATCTCTTTTTAATCTGGTCCATCAGATGATTTTAAGATTAAGAAGGCAACTTTATACTGTATCTTTTCCGACAACTTGAGTTTACACCTTGCCCTAACTATCCTGTTCCGAGTCATTCCAACCTGTAGTTTAGAATTAGCTCACAAAGGAGGTTTGTGGACTCAGAATAAACTTTTTAGAAGCTTCAAAGAAAAAAACAGATTTCCCAGCCCTGTTCTAATCTTCATTTAATTGAAAAAGAGATCCAGGCTCTAGAGTATTCTGTAGTTTATTCACCAATCAAATCATCTGATATATTTTGCTGTCATCCTCAATTTGCTATGATAAATACTAATTTGCTATCTCATTGAGTGTGAATTGGGGTAAAAGTTTGCTGAAATTAGTGGACAGTATATTGGCACTAGGGCATATTTTTAAATTGGGAATTTAGAAAATGTACCATGCAAAAATGAGCAAGATTTTTTTGTTTGAATTTTACTTTTGCTACCAATTTAGATAAATGTGATAAGAGATTTTGCAGTGGTTCACTAAGTATTTTAAGTACATTTCAAAGAAAAATCTACTTGCCTTTTGTTTCCTTGTTATTCTCTACCTGGCCACCTTAATACTCCAAAAATGTTTTTTTCTTGTCTGATGTGCCCACAGTTTTAGTGAAACTTTATATCACTTTCTAGATTTAAGTTCTCAACTTTAGTGTTCAAAGTAGTTAGCTCTCCTACATGTCATTCATGAATTTAGCAATTGCTGTTAACAGTACCACAGTAGATGCCACTCCAAAATATGAACACATTCTCAGAAATCCAAAGGGCAATATTTCCTCAATTCTTGGATGTCATCAATTGTAAGGCATCCATCAACTTAACTGAAGCTTTTGAAATATAGGAGTATGAAGAAAACACTATATTAAATGTGCTTTTTAACAAATAACTCTAGTGTACATTTATTCATAAAATTATGTAGTATTTTCTTCTTTTATGTTATAAAGTTTTTAGAGCTGCTTTCTTTATAATGAAAAGTCTTAAGATGGCTGTTAACCCCCTTTTGGCCATTAAAAGATAGTGTCAGAGTGACATGCTCCTTTTGACTATTTGGACTGGTGACTCTGACCTTTGAGAATTTATAACTTGAGGCATTTCAAAGCATACCAGGGTTTTATCTTCCCCTCATATTTGGTCCCATAGATTTGTAAGTGGTGAGTTGTTTTGTGTGGTTTTTTTTTTGTTTTTTTCCCCTAGTAGAATTATATAAACCTCAAAAGTTTATGGCTTCTCTCAGCCAGACGTAGTTGTACATGCCTGTAGTCCCAGCTACTTGGAAGGCTGAGATAGAAGAAACGCCTGAGCCCAGCAGGTCAAAGCTGACATAGCCATGAGCCTGCCACTGCACTCTAGCCTGGGTGACAGAGTGAGATTCTGACTCAAAAGAAAAAATTGCGGCTTCTCTTGCAAGTCAACTTGAAGCTTTGTATACACAGATTCAGATAGTCATTCAACAAAAATTTACAAATATCTCTACTACTTACTAGTTGTATGACTTTGAGCAAGTCATTTAACCTCTGTGCTTCAGCGTAGTGATACCAGATATAAAATGAGGACAGTGGTAGGACTTAAGACATGGTGTTGTGAAGGTTAAATAAGCCATTAAATGCTTAGCACTACTAAGTACTCACCAAAATGTTGCTATATTTATACTAAAGGTACTACTACAGCAGCTGAAAATACCAAGAGCCAGGCACTGCTCTAGGCCTTGGATTTTTCCGTCTCCTGAAACTTTGGATTCCAGTTGATAGCTGTATGACTTCCAAATGACGGTCCTTCACAAAGCATGTGTTGGTCACACCAGCATCTCCCATCTCCCAGCTTTAGTGACACCCTTTGCTTTAGTTGCACCTTTTGACAGATGATGAACAACATTTTGTTTCAGTGGTGCTGCTTAGTTTAATATTTTTTATGACAATTTAAACAATAATTAGGATCCAACATTATGTTCAAATTAAAACATATGTCTTGGCTGAAATGGCGGTAGGATGAGCAGGTACTTTGATTACTTGAGTGAGTACACACATGTGCTGGCCATGAAACTGCCCTTAAATCACAGCTTACTTCTATGCTTGTCTACTCTGAAGGCTTTTCTACAAAAAGAACGTTGTCTATTTCTAAATTGTTTCTGTGCTGTTAAAATATATTTACAGATGTACATATTAGAATCTAGGTAATACAGTAAAACTAATTATTTAGTTATCAGAGTTAATCATTTAAATGGTTGTATAGATGCACATTGCAAAAGCAGTGTTTATGTGATTTTTACAAAGCAAGAATTCTAAATAAACTAACATCAGTGTCTAAATGTGTCACTTTCTCATTAGTTTAAATTACTACTCATAATCTAATAGAGTTTTATTTCCACGTTTTGATTTGAATGCTTTCTTTTTCCAATGTAGAATCAGTTTATAAATAGAAGGGACTTTTTAGGAAGTTTGACTTACCTACCAGCAACTTTTTATATAATAATTACAATAATGATTATTATATTTAATTGTTAATAGTTTATCATTGAGGAAGTACCTTCTTATCTATCATCTTATTGATTCATCCCAGTCACAAGCGTGGCTTTTTAGGAGGTTATTAAAATTCACAGATGTGACTTTTTTCTGTTTGAGGCTATTAGAACTAATTAATTAGGGCTTTTAATTATTTAAAGCTTTCCATAGTGAGATTTATGTTATTCTGGCTGACATCACTGCTTTCTCGCTCTTGAAAAATAAGCAAAAAGATCTGTCCTATACCATCCCTCCATCTTTTCTGGACTCTAGTGGAGGAGATTTTTTATTTTTATTTAAGTTTTCCTTAAACTCTCCTTTCTTTATGTGAGATTTTCTTTTGACATATCTTTTAGCTACAAATAATTTACGGTGTCTATTCCTCAGCATCCTGCTCTTTAATGTATTGAAAAGTTCTCCATAAATTGTTTTAGGAAGCTGAAATCTTTGCCAATTCAGAAAACGTCCATACATAAACTGTTTTTATCTCTTACCCATTCTCAAAATTGGACAATGAGACTCTTCACTATTGTCCAAATAAATGTGATACTATGAAATTATGATTCATTTCAGTGACTCTCAGAGGGCACCGGACACAGAATACTGGAACTCTGTTCTCTGTTTAACTGTTGCTTCTCCCACATGCATGTGGACAGTATGTGCCCTCCGTCCTTCTTAGGGAAGACAGGAGGCTGAATCTGCAGCTCACATTTCAAACTGACTTCAAAGCTGTCTTCACGTTTATTTCCCCAGTTTCATGACCCCCTTTCGCCTCAGTTCTACATAACATGGGGCCTTCCAGTGAATAGCCTCATTATGGGTACCTCAGTGAGAGGAAAATGTATTACTCCCATAAAAGAGTCTTTCTACATATGACAACTTTAGACACCTGGGCATAGTTTTTACTTTAGTCTTTGAATCTAATGACTATATAAGGAATAACAATTGTAATATGTATAAGCATCTTAAATTATCATTAATAAAAGCAGTATGTGACATTTTTGAAGTGTGTGCTGGGTCAGCATTAAACATAGGAGAGAGCTACAGCAAATTACAGAAGGGAGGATACATCACAAAACTTAGTGGGTACAATGACATGAAATGGCAGCATAAAAACTTAGGCACCTAGTCTGAAACTCACTCATTAAGAAGTCTGTGTTTATTTTGCTGCAGGTGAAAAGCAATGTGTTGATTTTTTTATTTGCAAAATAAATATCCCCAGATACTTTTTTCTCAACTATTCATGCTGTAGTTTTTGTTTTTGTTTTTTCCTTAACTATACAGAACATAATCTCTGATTAAATAGGGAGAGTGGGAACTGCTGGACTACACTAAATTAACAGAGTTTACATTTACCTTAGCAATTCTAAAAGCACTGTAGGAAAGAAGAAATAGTATCAGAACAGTGGTCTTCATCATTGCTACTACTGTTTTCAGACAGAACAGTGGTGATGTGCCTGTCGAGTGCAGAGGGCTACCTTTGAATGTGCTCATCTTTTTGGCTATTCAGAAAGTAAAGTTTTCGTTACATATATTGTATCTTTTAATTTTTATATTGCATTTAATGTGAATATGTTACATTTCGATTTAAATTTCACTTGTTCATTTCACTGTGGTTAAAATGTGTACTTTAAAATTACTATACCGGTTCTCATATTGAAAGAAAAGTTACAAATCTAGATTGACAGATATTGTTTAAGGATTATTATTTTTTTTAAGTCTTCAAAGTTTCCTTTTAAAAAGAAAATTAAATGCAGTATTCACTTTGCCTTCTATTATGTCATGGTCTCAGGACATGTTTATTACCTGAGAAGTAGTAGCGATGATACTGGGTTATATGTTGTATACAAGGACAAATTTGAACCAAACTAGCTAAGTCAAATTTCTAAAGTTCTTACTAAGCTGTTGTTTAAGAAAACAAGTTAAGGCTATACTCCCTAGTATGTGACAGTTTTACTAGTGACTTCTTTCATTAATACCAACTGCCGCACAATGTGTCTGCGAGGTATCTGTGCCAGGAGCTGGCACTTTCAGTACCAGTCATCAGTACTTTTCCATTTGACCTTGCATGCCTAGTTTTCTAGAATTCACTGTTCTTGAATATATATTTACTAGTTCTGAACGTTTATATGGTAGATTTTTCTTCACCTTGACATGAGATGAGATGAATTCACAGCAACTTCACCTGGGTTCTCACTGATGCTTGGCACTCCTTGGGTTTATTTTTAGTGGATTCTAGTCATACCTCCCACCATTGCTGATAGAATTTTCTCCACTTTGCTCAAAGATCCAGATCAGCCTCTTTTTCCCAGCTCTCCCAGATGGTTCATCTTCCAGGAAGACAACAGTGTGTGCTCTGTTTTCTGCTTGTCACTTTCTCAGTGTGCCTGTCTGATCCAGGACTACCCTCCTTGTCCTCCAGGCTGAGAAGGCGTGATGAACTCCAGCTGGACTTCCAGCCCTGTTCCCAGCTCCCTTGTAATCTGCTTTGTTGTTCCTTCACATTGGTCTTTTCCTCACACCATTGACTCTCTTTTTTTGTCTTCTGACAGATTGCTCAAAATTATTATCTTGAAAAACTTCATCTTCTCTTTTTTACCTTTTTAAAAAACTTTTTCCTCACCTTTAATTTTACCATTTTCCCCTTCCTTTGTACTAGTAACTCTTGTAGGTGAGTGAGCTATACTCAGTTCCCTTACTTGAGCTCATTCCTTAGTTTTCTGCTTTGGATTCAAGCCTCCACTAGTCTGTGGAAAGAGACCTCTTGAAACTCTCTTTTCTCCCAGTCACAAAATCCAGTGCCCTCCTTTCCCGCTTTAGCCTCGCTGAGCCATCTGAAAGAAAAGAAAACTAGCCATGTTCCTTTTGCTAGACAAAAGAATGTAAAACTTCACAATAGCCGTCTAAGACTTGTATTGATTAGGAAATTGAGTAAGCGTTTTATGTTCACTTATTCATTAAGTAGCAGAGCAATGGTTTTCTCCCTCTTCTGAAAATGATGCTCTTTTTTTTTTTTTTTTTTTTTTTGGTGTGTTGGTGTCTCACTATGTCGCCCAGACTTGAGTGCAGTGGCCGCTCCCGGGCCCCACAGCTTCGACCTGCTGGGCTCCGGCAATCCTTCCACCTCAGCCTTCCAAGTAGCTGGAATTACAGACGCACGCTGCACTACCACACCCGGCTGTTTTTTTGATTTATTGTAGAGATGAGGTCTCGCCAAGTTTCCCAGGTGGGTCTCGAACCCGCGGGCTCAGGCAATCCACTCACCTCAGCCTCCCAAGGCGCGGGATTACAGGCTGAGCCACCAAGCCCAGCTCTTAAGAACAATTTAAAGAGACTTTAAACAGTTGCTGTTTGTTTCAACAGTTGTAATTGTTTCACCAGAAAGCATGTTTGTGAAGCTCCTCAGACCACCATTCTGGAAGAGAGAGAATGTGTTTGAAAATGTCTAACCTGGCAAATAAGTGTTAGTTTCCCTAGTGCTAGAATTTCAAAGCTTTGAACAAATTCTTTGTGTAAATAATATTTGCATTTGTAGAGAGAATAAAAAATTAAGTAAACTTTTCCTAAGTATCCTTCTGTGTGTCCTCTCCTTTAATTATCAGTGCCATGAGGCAGGTAACAGCAGACATATTTTTTACCTTGTCATAAATGAAGAGACAGTGCCAGAAGGAGGTTTGAGGAAATAATTCCATGTAGGGATAGATAACACATGACTCAGCCCTTTGAGGTCTCACATTCCCAGCAGATTTTCAGTTAATACCATATGCCCACACTGCAAAATAACATAATTCACCCTATAGTAGGCTAATGGAGCCATTACATAGGCTCCTGGACACATATTATTTACTGAATCGCACCCTCTGTATCTAGTCTCAGTTCTAGGCATGTGCCATGACTGGATAGAGATATAATTGCTGATGTTACAGTACTCATTATTAGGCTTAAAGGAAGCAATGGAGAAAACAGAAAGGAAATTCTCTTGGATTATGGGTTCTAAAGGTCATTAAATAAAACACGAATTTGTTATTTTTACACAGAGGTGTAATTCTGGGAATAATAAAGTTTTTCTGTTATTATACCCTCTGAATAAACTTGTGATGAAATTCCTTAAGAGTAAGTGGGAAACATGCAAGTTCACATGGTAGATTCATTCTCATTATGTCATTTTATCTACCAGCTCATAAATCTTCTTTCAACACCTCCACAGAAACTCAATTTTAAATGATCTGGAAGGGAACTTAGTTGTTTGTTGCTGAAACTCAGTGAGTTGACAGCATGTATAGTTAAAGATGGTTCCTAAAAGGAGGCAAGTTTAAAAGTTTCTACTTCTCCACTATGGCAAAAGAAATGTAACTTTTGTGGAGTTTATATAAAATTGACCAGTTTCCCACTACTGCCAATCTCTTTCTTATAGTATTATAATTGTTCAAGGTCCTCTGATGAGTGAGAACATATGGTACTCTGTTCTTTGTTTCTGTGATAGATCACTGAGTATGATCGACTCTAGATCCATCCAAGTTGCTGTGAAGTCCATATGTTTGTCCTTGTTATGGATGCATAATATTCCATTATGTATATGTACTACATTTTTTTTATCCAGTCCAGGTTCGATGGGCAACATGGTTGGTTCCATGTTTTTGCTATTGTGAATAGAGCTGCAACAAACATACGTGTGCAGGTATCTTCTTTGTAGAATGATTCGAGTTCCTCCAGGTATATTCCCAATAGGGAAATTGCTGGGTCATATGGAAGGTCAATTTCTAGATCTTTCAGAAATTGCCACACTGCCTTCCAAAGAGGTTGCACTAGTTTGCATTCCCACCAGCAGGGTAGAAGACTTCCTTTTTCTCCACACCCTTACCAGTATCAGTTTTTGTTTGTTTTATTAATGATGGCCATTCTTATTGGGGTTAAGTGGCATCTCAATGTGGTTTTGATTTGCATTTCTTTAATGATGAGTGAGACTGAGCACATTACATGTGTCTGCTGACTGCCAGTATATCTTCTTCTGAGAAGTGTCTATTCATGTCTTTTTCCCACTTTTTAAAGGGGTTGTCTTTTTCCTTTCAGCATGTTTGAGTCCCTTGTAGATCCTAGATGTGAGGACTTTGTCAGATACACAGTTGGCAAATATTTTTTCTCATTCTGTGGGCTGTCTCCCTGCTCTCTTGATGGTTTCTTTTGCTTTGCAGAAGTTCATCAGTTTGATGAGGTCCCACTTGTCTATCTTATTTCTTAAGGTATTGGCCTTTAGGGCTTTGAATAGGATTTGGTTCCCAGTTCCAATTTCCCTAGGGGTATCTCCTGCATTTTGTAAGATTCTTATAGTTTGAGGTTATACGTTTAGGTCTTTGATCCATTTAGTATAAATTTTTGTGTATGGTGATAGATAGGGGTCCTGTTTCAATCTTCTACATGTGGTCAGCCAGTTTTCCCAGCACCATTTACTGAATAGATTCTCCTCTCCCCAATGGTTATTGCTGGAGGCTTTGTCAAAGATGAGTTGTTTGAGAAATTGAGGCTTTGCTTCCAGAATCTCTATCCTGTTCCATTGATCTATGTGCCTGTTCTTGTACCAATACCAATACCAGGCTGTTTTGATTCCTGTAGGCTTATAGTGAA